>KE158802.1:19322-33215 GCA_000411055.1 Leavenworthia alabamica | reverse complement strand
TTAAATAAATTCTATTAAAATATTTTATTTCTTAAATTGAATATTTTATGTTTTTATATAAAAATTAATTTTTAGAACATAAATAAATAAAACTAAAATGTAAAAAAACTAAAAACATATTAAATAGGAAATCATAACTCAATACAATGCTTATCTAAAATAATAAAAATAAATTCTATTAAGAGAATAAAAAACATAATAACCGTTTTTACATCGTTTAGGGTTTACATGAGTAAAAGATTTATAAAATTATAGTATATTTATATATATTACCGATTTTATGAAATTTATCCTTTTTTATCTTATAAGATTTACTCCGATTTTTTTCTGATTTGCTCGATATATTCCGATTTGCCCGATATACTCCGATTTACCCCGATTTTTTTCCGATTTGTAGCGCATAATCCGAGTTCCCGAAGAATCACCGAAATAAGAGAAATCGTGGCGCTTACTAACCGCCTAGCGATTTTTCGGCCGATTAGTCCCCGAGTTGGCCGATTTTTAGAACACTGATCAAAACCATTAACACAAAAAACATAGATTATGAAGTTCTTATAATGGTTTCTTGTGGTGTTAAATACAGGAACAAAAGACCAAAGATGACTTTCAAAATCTTGTTTCAAATAGCTACACTAAGTATATTTGAGTAAGAATTTGTTTTGCTTCATCATTAATTAACTAGTGCTATGTATAGTCTCATATTGTAACTTGGTTTATATGAAATATATTCAGGCCTGTGGTTGAACAAAACCTATACTACTTAGGAATGAAACTTACCACTGCCACATTCACGTCAGCTTTGTGCAATGCACTTCCTGCTATGACATTCATAATGGCCTGCATTTTCAAGTATACCTCTCTCTCTATGTACTACTAGTTTACTATACTATTAAAATCGAAAATCGAAATACAAATTATGTGTCTATTCTTGTAGTCAAACATTATAAATTTTAAATTTGTATTCAAACAGAAAATTACATTTAATTAATTTTTATTTTTAGTTATTTATATTTTTAATTCTGAACTAACCTATTAATTTAATTCTTATATATTTTAATTTATTCTAATTTTAATACTACAAAAGATACAAATAATAATAAAAAAAATAATAACAAAAATATTAATTTATATTAAATAATTGATCTGCTGTGTACCGCAGATGCTACTCTAGTATTATACATTATTGCATTAATGAAGCGACTTTCAGGCCCATCTATAAGCATTATTGGGGATTTAGGAAAAAAAATTTTAGATATTTTTCTTTATTAACTATTTTATTAAAAAAATTTGGACTTTTTAAAAAAAATTTAGACTTTTTTCTTTAAAAATGATTTATGTTTGTATTTGAGCCCATGAAAAAATTGGTGGGACCGACGACTTTACTCTGTTTTTGTTAAAAGGCTTGAGAAGGTAATAATCAAGAGTCATCACAGCCAAGCAAAGCTGGTTGGAACCATGGTGGCTATTGGAGGAGCAATGCTCATGACATTGGTGAAAGGGAATGTTATTGAGCTGCCATGGACAAACCATTCAAGGGGACATAATGGGACATCACATGCTAGTATTTCACAGCAGGAAGATATAGCAAAAGGTTCAATTATGCTTGTAGCAAGCTGCTTGAGTTGGTCATGTTACATTATTTTTCAGGTAAGGCCTATGATCATATCAAGAACATTCATGTATCTTCATAGCTTCTGTTTCTCTTTATGATCTATGTTTTTATTTCAGGCAAAGATTATGGATCAGTATAAAGCTGAGCTCTCTCTAACAGCTCTTATGTGTAATATGGGAATGCTTGAGGCTACTATTGTGGCATTGATATGGGAAAGAAATAACTTGTCAGTCTGGAAAATCAAACCAGACTTTAGCCTTATAGCTTCACTTTACGGGGTACGTGTCAAAATTCTTATATCTGGTTCATAAAATCAGGTCCGTCTTTGGCCCATGGGCCATAATCATTTGCTATAGGCCCAACAAAAAGTTTAAGGCCCGTTACACTTATGAGACGGGCCTGCATAAAATATCATTTTTGTATATATGTTTGCTGAGACTTGTCTTAGTATTGTTGATTATGTCACAGGGACTTGTGTCAGGGTTAGCATACTATGTTATTGGATGGGTTTCAAAAGAGAGAGGTCCTGTGTTTGTGAGTGCCTTCAACCCACTCAGCATGGTTATTGTAGCCATTCTAAGCTCCTTCATCTTCTTGGAGAAAATGTACTTAGGAAGGTAACTTAACTAATAGCTTTGATTCAAAGACTCTAGAGAATAGATTTTAACTAAATAGGTTTACTAATTTTGTAGGGTTGTTGGGTCAGTTGCTATTGTCATGGGGATATATATGGTACTATGGGGTAAAAGCAATGACGTGAGAGTGAAGCTTCAACCAAACGTTGGGAGTGTAGAGACTGTGGTCAAGATTGATGAACAGATACTTCCCACGTCACAAGTAGGATCCACTAGTGACCAGTTAATGACAAAGCCTGTACTAGCTCAGTCTCAAGAGTCTGTCTGAGATGTCGATTTTGTTACGTAATGTTTATTTATTGCAAACTATTTTTGAGATTATGGTTTGTAAGAATAATAAGAGTAAGCAATGGTCTATGTAAAAGCTTAGAATTTCATTAGTTACAGGGAAAGGTAATGGAATTAATTAATGAAAAACAATGTTTTTGATATTTATTGTTGTTTAGTAATGACATTTTATATAGTATTATTTTATTTTTTATAAAACTTCCCTAATATTATTAGGACAGAAATATATTGAAAGTATGTTAATAGGTTTAATATACTTTTGTTTATTATTTTTAATTAATAGATTTTTAAAATAATAAGACAAATATTTTTAAACATTTATATATTTAATCGTTTTGAAACCAATGTCATTTACATTTATGTTTTGTTTCCTCAACAAGATAACATCTAACATCTAAATATAATTATTTTATTTTTATATTTTACCTGTTACTAGTGTTGTATTTATTTTAAGAACTTAGATTATGAATATGTTCAGTTTTCAATTTGAAATAACTTGGATTTGTAAAGCTATTATTGACGAATAAATGTTATAAAAATTATTATTGTTTTAAGATAAATAGTCGAAAATTTACAAACATTTTAAAAATATAAAAAACGCACTCAATATCCAACCACGCGCCCAAGAGAAGGAAATATGAAAAGAAATCTAAATGAGCCAATGAGAAAGCAGCAAAGTCTATCACCTTGTCCTAAGCGGATATAATCCAACAGCACTCAACCTGAGTACCCCATTAGTCCACGTGTCCTTCCTTCTACCACTAACCTTCAAAACCAACGCTTCCTCTTCTTTTTAGCTCTCTTCTTCGAAGCGTTAAACGCTGAGAGAAACATAAACTCCCCAATCTCTTCTCTATACTTCGAAAATGGCTTCTCTTGTGTATTCTCCATTCACTCTATCTAATTCAAAAGCAGAGCATCTCTCTTCGCTCTCTAACAATAACAAACATTCTTTTCTCCGTAAAAAACAAACATCATCAAACCCACCTAAGTCATTGTTCAAGGTGAAATCAGCTGTTTCAGGAAACGGACTCTTCACACAGACAAACCCTGAGGTCCGTCGTGTAGTCCCTAAAAAGAGAGACAATGTTCCAACGGTGAAGATCGTCTACGTTGTCCTTGAGGCTCAGTACCAATCTTCTCTAACTGAAGCAGTCCTATCTCTCAACAAGACATCGAGATTTGCGTCTTATGAAGTTGTTGGATACTTGGTAGAGGAGCTTCGAGACAAGAACACTTACAACAGCTTCTGTAAAGACCTTGAAGATGCCAATATCTTCATTGGCTCTTTGATTTTTGTAGAGGAGTTGGCTCTTAAAGTTAAGGAAGCTGTGGAGAAGCAGAGAGATAGGATGGATGCAGTTCTTGTCTTCCCTTCAATGCCTGAGGTAATGAGACTTAACAAACTCGGATCTTTTAGTATGTCTCAGTTAGGTCAGTCCAAGTCTCCATTTTTTCAACTATTCAAGAGGAAGAAACAAGGCTCTGCTGGCTTTGCTGATAGTATGTTGAAACTTGTTAGAACATTGCCTAAGGTTTTGAAGTATTTACCAAGTGATAAGGCTCAAGATGCTCGTCTCTACATCTTGAGTTTACAGTTTTGGCTTGGAGGGTCTCCTGATAATCTTCAGAATTTTGTTAAGATGATTTCTGGATCTTATGTTCCAGCATTAAAAGATGTCAAGATCGAGTATTCGGATCCGGTTTTGTTCTTGGATACTGGAATTTGGCATCCTCTGGCTCCAACCATGTATGATGATGTGAAGGAGTACTGGAACTGGTATGACACAAGAAGGGACACTAATGAGTCGCTCAAGAAGAAAGATGCAACTGTCATTGGTTTGGTCTTGCAGAGGAGTCACATTGTGACTGGTGATGATGGTCACTATGTGGCTGTTATTATGGAGCTTGAGGCTAGAGGTGCTAAGGTAGTTCCTATTTTCGCAGGAGGGTTGGATTTCTCTGGCCCTGTAGAGAAATATTTTGTAGATCCGGTGACAAAACAGCCCATTATAAACTCTGCTGTCTCCTTAACTGGCTTTGCTCTAGTGGGTGGACCAGCAAGGCAAGATCATCCGAGAGCTATCGAAGCACTGAAGAAGCTTGATGTTCCTTACATTGTGGCAGTACCACTTGTGTTTCAGACAACAGAGGAATGGCTAAACAGCACACTTGGTCTACATCCTATCCAGGTGGCTCTTCAGGTTGCTCTCCCTGAGCTTGATGGAGGGATGGAGCCAATAGTTTTCGCTGGCCGTGATCCTAGATCAGGTTAGTCTACTTATGAACCATATTGCATATTGTTTTTCATTATTAAGTTTATGAATGGTTTCTCATTGAGGAGGTTTATTGTTAATTGATGCAGGGAAGTCACATGCTCTCCACAAGAGAGTTGAACAACTCTGCATTAGGGCGATTCGATGGGGCGAGCTCAAAAGAAAAACTAAGGTAATTTACTATTCATTCTCATATTCCTTGAAGCATGTAATGTATGTTCTCATAAATCAAACCTGGCTCATTGCAGGCAGAGAAGAAGTTAGCAATCACTGTCTTCAGTTTCCCACCTGATAAAGGAAATGTAGGAACTGCGGCTTACCTCAATGTGTTTGCTTCTATTTTCTCAGTTTTAAAAGACCTCAAGAGAGATGGCTACAATGTAGAGGGCCTTCCTGAGAATGCAGAGACTCTTATCGAAGAAATCATTCATGACAAGGAGGCTCAATTCAGCAGTCCTAATCTCAATGTTGCTTACAAGATGGGAGTACGCGAGTACCAAAGCCTGACTCCTTATGCAACTGCACTGGAAGAAAACTGGGGGAAACCTCCAGGTAACCTCAACTCAGATGGAGAGAATCTTCTAGTCTATGGCAAAGAGTACGGTAACGTTTTCATTGGTGTTCAACCTACATTTGGTTATGAAGGTGATCCCATGAGGCTTCTATTCTCCAAATCAGCGAGTCCTCATCATGGTTTTGCTGCTTACTATTCTTATGTTGAGAAGATCTTCAAAGCTGATGCGGTTCTTCATTTTGGAACACATGGTTCCCTAGAGTTCATGCCAGGGAAGCAAGTGGGAATGAGTGATGCTTGTTTTCCAGACAGTCTTATTGGTAACATTCCCAATGTCTACTATTATGCAGCTAACAATCCCTCAGAAGCTACCATTGCGAAGCGAAGAAGTTATGCTAACACCATCAGCTATTTGACTCCTCCAGCTGAGAATGCTGGTCTATACAAAGGGCTGAAGCAGTTGAGTGAGCTGATATCATCGTACCAGTCTCTCAAGGACACAGGAAGGGGTCCACAAATCGTCAGTTCCATCATCAGCACTGCTAAGCAATGTAATCTTGATAAGGATGTGGACCTTCCAGATGAAGGAGAGGAATTGTCAACTAAAGACAGAGATCTTGTGGTTGGGAAAGTTTACTCCAAGATTATGGAGATTGAATCAAGACTTTTGCCCTGCGGGCTTCATGTTATTGGAGAGCCTCCATCTGCCATGGAAGCTGTGGCCACATTGGTGAACATTGCTGCATTAGATCGTCCAGAGGATGATATTTCATCTCTTCCTTCTATACTAGCTGAAACTGTTGGAAGGGAGATAGAAGATGTTTACAGAGGAAGTGACAAGGGTATCTTGAGTGATGTTGAGCTTCTTAAACAGATCACTGATGCCTCGCGAGGAGCGGTTTCTGCCTTTGTGGAAAAAACAACAAATAGCAAAGGACAAGTGGTGAATGTCTCTGATAAGCTTACCTCCATTCTTGGGTTTGGAATCAATGAGCCATGGGTTGAGTATTTGTCCAACACAAAGTTTTACCGGGCGAATAGAGACAAGCTTAGAACAGTGTTTGCTTTCCTTGGAGAGTGTCTGAAGTTAGTGGTCATGGACAATGAACTCGGGAGTCTAATGCAAGCTTTAGAAGGGAAGTATGTTGAGCCTGGTCCTGGAGGTGATCCCATCAGGAACCCAAAGGTTTTACCAACCGGTAAAAACATTCATGCCTTAGATCCTCAAGCTATTCCCACAACAGCAGCAATGGCAAGTGCCAAGATTGTGGTGGACAGGCTGGTAGAGAGGCAGAAGATCGAAAACGAAGGGAAATATCCTGAGACAATTGCACTTGTTCTCTGGGGAACTGACAACATCAAGACATATGGGGAGTCTCTTGGTCAGGTTCTTTGGATGATTGGAGTGAGACCTATTGCTGATACTTTTGGAAGAGTGAACCGTGTTGAGCCTGTGAGCTTAGAAGAGCTAGGAAGGCCAAGGATCGATGTAGTTGTTAACTGCTCTGGCGTGTTCCGTGATCTCTTTATCAATCAGGTAAAAAGATCAAAACACTTAACTCTTCTTACATTTTAGATTATTGTTGTTTGGTCTCTCATGGTGTTTCTTTCTTGAATTGTCTTAACAGATGAACCTTCTTGACCGTGCAATTAAGATGGTTGCTGAGTTAGATGAGCCAGTGGAACAAAACTTTGTGAGGAAGCATGCAATGGAACAAGCAGCGACGCTTGGTGTTGATATTAGAGAAGCAGCGACACGAGTTTTCTCAAATGCATCAGGGTCTTACTCATCCAACATCAATCTTGCTGTTGAGAACTCTTCATGGAACGATGAGAAGCAGCTTCAAGACATGTATTTGAGCCGTAAATCGTTTGCTTTTGATAGTGATGCTCCTGGAGCTGGAATGGCTGAGAAAAAGCAAGTCTTTGAGATGGCTCTTAGCACTGCAGAAGTCACGTTCCAAAACCTGGATTCTTCTGAGATATCCTTGACTGATGTGAGCCATTACTTCGACTCTGACCCGACAAACCTGGTTCAGAGTTTGAGAAAAGACAAGAAGAAACCTAGTGCTTACATTGCTGATACAACCACTGCCAATGCACAGGTGTGTAATGAAGCTTCTCCTCTATTTTCTCCATGTCTATGGTTTCTTTTTGGATCAGTTTTTTTTTTCCGTTTAATCCGGATTGAAAACTCCTAGCAAAAACATGTTCCTTGAGCTATATGTGAATGTTACAGGTGAGGACACTTTCTGAGACAGTGAGACTAGACGCAAGAACAAAACTGCTGAATCCAAAGTGGTATGAAGGGATGATGTCAAGTGGTTACGAAGGAGTACGTGAGATAGAGAAGAGACTAACCAATACAGTGGGCTGGAGTGCAACATCAGGTCAAGTAGACAACTGGGTATACGAAGAAGCCAACTCAACGTTCATCCAAGACGAGGAGATGCTTAACCGTCTCATGAACACCAATCCCAATTCCTTCAGGAAAATGCTGCAAACGTTCTTGGAAGCCAATGGTCGTGGCTACTGGGATACTTCTGCTGAAAATATAGAGAAGCTTAAAGACTTGTACTCACAGGTGGAAGACAAGATTGAAGGGATTGATAGGTAAAACAATGGAGAGAGAGAGCCTTCATCTTTCTTGTAAATGAAAGTAAAACTTCATTAATGTGTTTTTCTCAAGGACATCATTTCTCTGTGTAATACTCCAATAATTGACATAGAGGTGAAAGAGTTCAATTCCTGCTTCTGCATTTATGTCTATATTTAATTTATAGATAAAAAATACATGATTTCAAAATATATATTAAAACATTGGATACTTAATGAGAAACAATGAAGGAGCATAAATGTAGAATGCAGGCTAATAAACTTAGTACTAAACTCATTATAAAAATTATTGATTTTTATGAGTTTTTGTTATCACTTTACAATGTGAAAACTGAGTGTTGATTCCTCTGTTACCTTGATTAAGACTAGGCTTTCAAAAAATGATTGAGATGATCATAAGGATCTCCAGACAAGATCATACAAAGAAATCGCGATTTCAGCACTTATCAATATAATGATTAGCCACTCTAGAAAATCTGATTTCCTATTCTGAAGTATTTCTTGAAGGAAACGTATGTTATGCTGCAAAATCCGCAATCTCCAATAAGTTATATGTTCCACAAAATAAAAAAAATCGATAGATTGTATATATATAGATGATATTTACCTCTACAAACTTCAACTTAAAATCAAGGCTTGCAAATCTTTGTGTTAGTTCAAATTCATCTCTTAGATACTCCCATATCTGAGCATATTTTGCATCCTTCCAAGCTATATCTGACCTTCAAGTTTTCCCAAAACACGAGTCAAATCAATAGCATTACCTATTAATTAGGCATTGACTTCTCTTTACCTCTCAAAAAGACCAAGCTTCAGAATCACATCAGCCAGATTAGAATTAGCTTTTCCAACTAACTGGAACAGCTTTTTCCTATCCATAGTAAACGTTCCTGTTTTCTCCATCCCACGGTTTATGTCGGTAAATTCTCCTACCATACCATCAACCTGACAGAAACAGATTGCTCAACTACGGTTTGTTACTTATCCGGACTTCTATTTTTTCACTACCGAATATGTGTATGGATCCGACATGGGTTACCTGTCGGTCATAGTAATCCAGAGCAATGCTCTGCCCCAAAACACTACCTATGGTTCTGATACCATCAATATTCAAGAACTGTAACATGATGTAATCTAATCCACCCTGCATCCAGGTTTTCAGATCTGGATCCTCTCTAACTTCATATTCTGCAGGAACAAAGATATGAAAACTTAGAAGGAAAAACCACTATAGAAGCTTTAAAACAGGGCAAAGCAAAAGAAAGTGTAAGTCACCATCTTTTCACATTTCAGGAAGCAAACCAGAAGCATGCCTCTCCACTACTTTAAGATACTCATCAACCTCGTGTTCTCTTACGTTAAATAAGACAATGGATCCATACTGAAATACTACCATGTAAATACATTCACTCACCAGTACTCTGAAACAACACTTAACCTTTATTACAATTAAGTAATTCAATACATCTCCGAATCGAAATTAGATATGAAGATTTGCTTTGATGTAAACCCTATAAGTTAAGATTCATCTTACAGTGGGATCAATATGATTGCCAAACTTAAGAACTACATAGTTAGTCATACGCGAAGTAGGTGGGATGAAGTTCTGCTTATTTTGCTCAATTAAGCTTCTCAAATCAACGCTGCATCCACAAAGTACTTCAATCAATGGCAGTTTAAACCAGAAGGACATAAACAGTATTTTCGCAAAGGGAAAAAAAAATCATACCTTGTGGAGAAGAAGTAAGCTCGTACAGGAAGAGAAAGCTTGGCTTCCTCTATATACGGACCCGTTTCACCAGTCTCCCCTAGCTCCTGATTCTGATCCTGCTGCTGAACCGAAGCGACGGGGGACTTCGTAGCCAAAGACGAAGAAATAGCCCTCACAGTGAATAGGAATCCGACGTTTCGGCTTCCTTGAAAACGGTAAATCGGAGAACTGGAGACCGTTATGACATTGGAGAAACAAGTAGATGTAGTATTCGACGATGAACGTAACGGGAAGTGCAACGGAAGCGAAAGCGACGACGGTTTCTGCTTACAAGTGAAGATTGAGAATAGAATTGTACGGACGGGAAAGCCTAGGGTTTTGACGTCAACGGTACGCATCATTTTGCGTCACAGAGAGACCGGAGAAGAAGACGAGGACCACCTTTATTACTAAAATTGCTAATAATAAGGTAAACTTGTTTATACAGTAAATTTAGTAAGGTAAAAAAATAGCAATGATTTTTTTTGGGGTAAATTCATTAAGGTGAAAAAACGAACAATTATTTACCAGACCCTTTTCAACATATAGAGGAGAGTCATGATCCAAAGGATTCACCACTGACCATCATGTACAACAACCCTTTCATTCTAAAAGAAAACGAGACGCGTTAAACCAAATACCAAATAAAAACAAAAGCACAAGCGTATGAACATATGGTTTTGCTATAGACAAACCCACCAATCTAGACGCATCACAACTCCCACATACCAATCCAACCTATAGATGAATGACTAACTAGTCAAGTTGAAAAACCAGATTCCATCGCCTGAATGATTGCTGACGTGTTGAACTTGAAGCTTCTTAGACTGTTTCCAGGTACTATGAGCTGAGGATGGTCGGCTTCAACCTCTCTATTGTGGCTTTCCATTGATGTTATACCGAGTTCAGGCTTCGTATTGTTGCTTTCCAGTGTTGCTGTCCCGAGATCATGGTTTCTATTGTGGGTTTCCATTGTTGCTGCCCCGAGTTCAGGCTTCCTATTGCGGCTTTCCACTGTTGCTGTCCCAAGATCATGCTTTCTATTGTAGTTCTCCATTGTTGCTGTCCCGAGTTCAGGCTTCTTATTTTGGCTTTCCACTGTTGCTGTCCCGTAACCTCCACCACTAGTCTTTGCATTCCACACACAGAGTGCTGTATAAACCATATGAAATCAGATCTCTGCCAAAAACCTCTTTTTAATGAATGCTTGGTGAAATAAACAATATCAAACCTTTACGAGGCAAGTCAGGTCTCCGAGCTACAGATGAGGGATGCTTTGATATCCACGACTTCAATGATCTGCAGATGTTCATAATCTCTAATGCTATCACTAACAATGAAATTCACCCAAGAATCTAAGGGGATAAATAAAGCCTCAACTCACGCAAGAAAAGGTGCCACCATGTACAATTTCAGACCAGCAACTCCATGAGTTATCACCTCATTACTTGCTGGCTGAAGATGATCAAGCCGATGCCATGCAATTTCCTGCAAGTGTTCCACAACAAATGAACATAAGAGTCTCATCATACATAAGCAGATAAGATTACACACCCACAAGGTTAATTGTGGAATACACACACTGATTTCCTTCTTTGTAAGTGGTGCAAAAGCTGTATCTTCTGTCACCCCAGCAACTATGTAAAGTCGTACTCTTTGTTGCCTGAATACAAACTCAATATATTCTTCTTTCTTGAGTAGCGTTGAGACATCAAATCCAGTTTCTTCTAGGACCTACGTTTAGGATAGAAGAACAATAAAGCACACAGCCAAAACAAGTGTGACAAAACATTCAGCTTTTTCAAGAGATACGACGATTACAGCATTGATCTAATCGAACTAAGTTAGCACTCTTACTCTAAGTACACATATTCTTTTCTAATATGCATTTATGATTAATGAGTGGCTGTTGTTGGAGCTATCAAGTTTGCTAGAGAAGTACAAAAACAAATGAACCACACAAGAGACATGAGACTCACAGAATCGATACTAACCTCACGTATAGCACAAGCATGATCTTCTTCATCCTTACTCTTTTTTCCACGGGGAAAGCTCCAGCTTGACCCTTTCCATCCCTTAACCAATAAGCACTGAAAATTACAAATAAACAAAAAGAGTAAGCACATACTTACAAGTAAACTTAAAAACCAATCAAAACAAAACAAAACTCTACAAATTGACACTTGTAAGAAGTTTAACCCGTTCATAAGTCTCATCCAGAATAATAGCCCCAGTGACTGGAACTCGACACTTGTAAGAAGTAAAGTCTTTGAATATATCATCAATGTGAGTAACATAAGGTCTCAACACATCACAGCTGTTGAATACTAATCAAACATCAAGAGAAAACAACTGAGAAAAAGCTAAACAAACAAATTTCAACACTAAAGTGACAAACACAAAGTAACTTAAAAGGATACAGAGTGAAGTAAACTCTTTCAAAGAAAGTGACTTAAGAGTAGGATCATTCTCTACAGCATTATCTTCATAGTACCAATAAGCATACTCCACTAGAAACAAAATTCTCTCAAATGACTGTTGATCTTCTTCAGGTACATTCAAAACAAATCGACTGAAACCAAAAAAAATCATCAATTCGATGAATCCCATCGGCTTGATAACGAATCGATTCGATTGATAAATTAGAATACCTGCAAAGATCATCAAGAAGTTCCTTAGAGGGAAGACAGTTTCCGATGTTCTTAGATGAACTTGATGATCGGTGAAGACCTTTTGACATTTTTACCCTTTTTTCTTGTCTACTAGTGATTCTTCTTCTTCTTTATTGCTTAATGCCTTTATAAACCCTAATACTGTATGATTTGACTGATCTCTTTCTTAATATATATATTATATGTATAGCTGTCGCTATAAGCTTTTCCTTGCTCCAATTAAAAGAGAAGGCAAAGAAGCTTTGTCGGGTGAAATCTGATCGCTCCGGAGAAGAGAAGAATCTGGTAGCTACGAGTGTGTAGCTGGGCCCTTCTTCTTCAGCTCTGCTATCTCTGGTTAGGCCTTTTATGGCTCATTCGCTGCCGTCAGTTAAGGGTGGATATAGAATATCCTAGATCCGATCCAAGTTTCAGGTTGAGTGAATTTAAAAAAAAAATCAATTTCGGACCTTTAATTCTTTTTTCTGGCCCATTGGGCTGGGTTACAGGATTACAGGAACTGACAAATATAAAAACGAACTCAATACATTTTGGCCCAATTGGCCCAAATACTGGACCTTTTAAATACAAAACTCGACTCTGTACGGTTGTGCTTTTATTTTATTTTATTTTTATGTTTCTTATTCCTCTTGCTGATATTGGTTTATCAAAAACTAGATCATGATCACCATGTTTAATAATATTTAACGGTTTTTCACTTTATGCTCAAAATGATTCTCCATTAACCAAATAATTAGTAAAATATTGTTAATTTTAGAGAAAAAAAAATTATTCATTTTCTTTTTCTCCCGCTTTATACTCTCTTCATCTTCTTCACGTCTCTAGCTACTTCCTCAAACCCTAAGCGTAATCGGAGTTTCTCAGTCGGCCATGTCACCCATTGATCCACATTCTTTCACTGATTCTTCTCATCCTCTCACAACACATATCGCTCTCTCCCTTTACCTCGATTTCAACACCTCCGTTATCCATGGTTCCGCTCTCCTCACCCTTTCCTCCGCCTTCTCTGGCAACTTTTCTCTTGATGCTCGCTGCATTTCAATCGAGAAGGTCCTCGATCCCCAAACTCTCGAACCTCTCCCTTGTGGTGTCTCTTCCACAGTCGATCCAATCCGAGGTACCGAAGTAACCGTAATCCTCTCCGGTCAATCTTCACTGCTCATCGTTTATTCCACTTCTCCTTCTGCCTCCGCTCTCCAATGGCTATCACCACTCCAAACCTTTTCTAAATCGCATCCTTATGTCTACACTCAGTGCCAAGCGATTCACGCCAGATCTATTTTCCCATGCCAGGACACTCCTGCCGCCAGGATCCGGTACGACGCCGTTTTGAACATACCGAATTCGCTTTCTGCTGTCATGTCTGCTCGTCACGTCCGTCGTAGGCTTCCGGTTCCTGAGGAAGCTAAACATCTTCTTCAGGACGGCTCACTAGAATCCTCACTGTGGTGTGCTGAGGACAGAGTTGTGGAAGAGTTCTCTATGGAACAGCCTATACCACCATACCTTTTTGCGTTTGCGGTTGGTGCT
>ASXC01015795.1:0-24710 GCA_000411055.1 Leavenworthia alabamica | reverse complement strand
CAAGGCATTTTCTTACAGGCTGATTGTGACTTCCGCATTAGAGCATGGTGTGACTCGGACTGGAGCTCTTGCCCCCGTACACGTCGGTCTTTGTCGGCTTTTTTCGTCAAGATAGGTGAGTCACCTATTTCTTGGAAGACAAAAAAACAAGACACAGTTTCTCACTCTTCTGCAGAAGCCGAGTATAGATCTATGGCTGCTGCTCTACGTGAACTTAAATGGTTGAAAAGGTTGTTAGCGGATTTGGGTGTAGACCATCCTGATCCGATGGACTTGTATTGTGATAGCAAGTCTGCTATTTACATTGCTTCGAATCCAGTTTTTCATGAGAGAACCAAGCATATCGAGTCGGACTGTCATAGTGTCCGAGACGCAGTTCGTGATAAGCTTATTACTACACGACATGTTGTTACTACGGAGCAGCTAGCGGACATTCTTACTAAGGCTTTAGGAACTTCAAGTTTTACTTATCTATTGTCCAAGTTTGGCGTTTGTGACTACCACGCTCCAACTTGAGGAGGGGTGTTGGGATTGACTATTCTGTTTGGGTTGTTAGCAGGTTGTTAGGTTGTTAGCAACATCCGTTATCATTATCAGTTTGAGTTGTTATCATTGTTGTATATATATTGAACCTAAGACGTGAATAAAGATCATTCAGTTTTACAAACACAAAAGCTCTCTCTCAAGTTATCAAGCTATGAGCTATGGCGCAACATGAAGCGCATCACAATGTTTTCTTATGGAATATATATATATGACAGATGATAACAAAAAATTCAAGAACTAAGAGCATATGGTAGTGAAATTCAGAAGTATGACTATGCTTACATAAATAAAAACTCAATGGAACAAGTAATAAATACAAAAAAAGTTTTTTTTACCTCAAGTGGAGACTGGAGAGTAGGTCTGACGTCTATCTTTAGCGAGGAGTAATGTGAAACGTGTGCCCACGATAACAAATAAATAGAGTAGTTAAGGTTTTATTAAGATTTAAAAATTATTTAAAAATAATTATGATCATACATGAAGTCAATTATTTATAAGAATATTTAATAAGTAAAAAAAGATTACATAATATAGTCTTTTGAGCTTTGGATGCAAATAGCGTTCGCCTCTCGCCACAGGCATAGCTCAGGTAAAGAGCGTGCTTCATGTATTTGCCTTTGAGGCGTGTAGGCCATTCCTTTGGGTTTCAGTGGCTATATATGCGCTATAGAGCGTTATTTTAAACTAAGACTGATAGTAGCCAAGTATGTTGCTGATAATGCAACAGACCGATTTAAACAACGCTTTATCCAAGATAAAGAACAAGTATGCCTAGTTTGCTTTGCGAAGAACAAACAATTGAGAAATGTAACAAAAGCTCGGAAGGGAGCAGAACAAAACATTGACAAACAACACAACCCACACATACATTATCTAGAAGATTAGAACACAAGGCACCTTTATGCTTACAAATAAAACCAAAGCATCTTAGAGTTTAAGAACAACTTCTCAATTGAGTTAACTCATTAGCAAAGACAAACTAGACCAAAGAGGTGATCTAAACTTCCTAACAATGTCTAACCAAAAATTATATAAACAATAAGTTTCAAATGTAGACACACACACTCATGTATTCTCATAAATTCACATTTTGACACTAATGGAGATTATATATAAGGAATTATTGACCTAACTATAGAAACATAACAAACATAAGTTCTTAGAGAAGATCAATTTATTCAATAAAGTATAATAAAACAGAATATATAAAATTTTGAAGTCTCACAAGTTCATTACTCAATACTCCAAAAACAATGCGTTGATCGGAATTGAAAAATAAACAAACCAGCTTTTTAACGGTAACTCTTCTGGAAACGAGCACGAGCACCACGTCCACCAAACTTCTTCGGCTCACACCTCCTCGGATCTGCTACAAGAAGAGTCCTATCATATCTCACTAAGATATCCTTAATCTCCTTCTTCGATTGTTCATCTACATATTTCTGGTAAAACGCAACGAGTGCCTTTGCTATACTCTGACGGATGGCGTACACCTGGGAAGTGTGACCACCACCCTTTACACGGATCCTCATGTCCACACCTGCGAAACGATGTTTTCCAAGGAGAAGTACTGGCTCAAACACCTTGAATCGGAGGATCTCAGGCTGGAAAAGCTCGATTGGTGAACCGTTGAGTTTAATCAAACCAGATCCACGCTTGCAGTGTGTTACTGCCACTGCTGTCTTCTTCCTTCCAAAGCATTGCACGGATTCAACAGCTTGTTGAGTCGACATGATTAGAGTTTCTCCTGCTCTTCGCTTTTTGTGCCGCTAAAATATAGAGTGGTATAAGAAACTGAGAATTTAAGGCTTTTATACTAACAGATCAAGTAGGGCATCTGATTATAAACGTAGCGTTTCGAGGAACATTAAATAAAGAATATAAAATTTTAATATTCCACGTCAGTCACTATCTTGTTTCAATAGCCCTGCCCATTCGGTTTATTCGGTTTAAACGGTTCGGTTTTTTCGCTTTGTTCGATTTTCAAAAATCAGTTCTAAAATAAAACCGAAAAAAATATCGATTTGTTCGGTTCGGTTTTCGGTTTATTTTATTCGGTTTTGGGTAAAAAAATATTTCCGAATTCAATCTGATTAACCCAAATAAACAGAATAAATCTGAAAATTCACCTTTCGGTTCGGTTTGTTCGGTTTGTTCAGTTTATTCGGTTTAATTTACACCGAATAAACCGAATCGAAACATGATTTTTGACAATTATTCGGTTAACCAAATAAACCGAATAATAATTCAAACCAAACCGAAAACCAAATAAAANGGTTTTCGGTAAACCGAACCGAATTCCCAGGGCTATGTTTCAAGCTCATCTCATCGACATGGAGCTTTTTCCGGTGAGAAATGTTCTTCTTCCGTCGTAATAAGTCGAGCATAAGAAAATCATTCAATTTGTTTTTCTTTTTATCTATCATCTTAATACATTTTCCACACGTCAAAAAAAAATCAGTTTACATATAACAAAAAATAAGTCACTTATGCACAAAATAATAAAGTTTGTTTTATACAGAGCCTATGGTTTATACAGAGCCTAAACCACTACGGGATCAGAACCAGCAGCTGATATTATTGGTTTGAGCATAAACCGTTCATAGGGTTAACCGGATCTTTCTTTCTTTTTTGTCAAAAAACATATAAATTGAGAAATAAAATTCTAAAAATCAAAAGCCGTCTTGGATTCAAACAGTTATTTCTATTATTCTATAGGTACGAAAAAAATCCGACGAAAATAGAAAAAATATGACAAAAGATAACGAGAAGAATAAGAAAATACTAGTAACAATTATTCATTCGAATAGTTTCAAAAGCATGAGGAGACGAGCTGCTTCTCGAAGCCTAGAAAACTCCACGCTGAAAGCTTTAATTTCTTCGAAGACATCATCCTTAGCTGTACCATTTACCCAAAACAAGATACAAATAATAAATAAATTAATAATAAAATAAACGAGAGACTAAATATTCCTCTATGAATGTCTTTCTTTCTTTAAAGCAAAATACAAAGAATACACATACCGTCGATAATGTTGTTCTGAATTAAGTTTTGCAAGAAAAAACAAACAAGCCTTACAAGCCTACTCTGCATGTATTTGTCTTCCTGCTATACAGATCAAAAAACAATATATACCATTACTGAAACAACCATAATTATAGGAAAAGCTTTGTTTTTAATACCTTTGCGTTCTCACAAAATGATATGCAACTAGTGATGTACATACGAATAAAATCCTTGGGAATTTGAACTGAAGTTGTGAGCCTAGTCATAACTTCCATTGAGTGCACACTCATCTCCATACTTACAAGAGCTGTAAAATATCTGCACAAGCATTCTCACATTTCCCACTTTAAACATATAATATGTTTTTTTAAAAAGAATGTAAACAGTAGAGCTGACTTACTCATAAATGTCTGTAGATTTAATCAACTTGGTGAAAATCTCAACTGCTACTTGAGGATTGTGCTCTACTAATTGCTGAGAACAAGAAACTAGATCATATGAGAGAATACTATAGATAGAAAAAAAAAACAACTCCCAGATAATGGAATCACATACCGGAAGATTCGTTGGAGTTATACCACAGTTACAGACAAACTCTGGGTTATCTGTCAATTCTGTAGTGATGTCCTGGCAAATAAATGAATAACATTTATACAGCTATATGGACAAGACTAACCAATTAAACCATCAAAATCACAATATTGCATGGTTATTTACACTGAACTATTACTGCAGTCATACAATGACTGTCTTTATATATTGTTACTGTCCTATTGCTATGTTAAGTCACTAAATTAGTGTCAAAGTAAAGCAGTCAAATGTTATCCTACAAGCAGGACACTACTTGTATGACTTTAAGTACATGTCAAGGAATAAAGAGCAATATATACCTTTTCCTCCGTCGGTGAAAGTGTCACCTGTAAACCCTTAACAAGCAAGTCTCTAACTATTGCGCCTCTGCTAGTATCAGCATACATTTTGTCATCCCAAGCAAGCTCATGTTTGTTATCAGGATCAATCCAAAGCAACTGTAAGAAGTTAAACCAATTAGATCACTTAGATAATTTTCTAAACCAATTAAATAATCAGCTAATCTTCGTCTTACCTCGCTCTGATTAACTGGGTACCTCGGGGGATATGGACGGATCCACCTAGGTGCCAATCCCTCAATTGTCAAATTGCCTAATATTTCAGATATGGCCTCATCTCTATCACCAGATCCAATTTTGGGATTCTCTCCAAGTTGCACATCAAACCTAAAAGATTATTTAACTCAAAGATCATCCATAACTAATAGGTTGCAAAAAACAGATCAGTGTAAAATGTACATAACAGTTGGAAAGGAACAGAATCCTCTAACTAATAGGTTACATACTCTGGAGAGTTAGGGTCGCACCCACTAGGAACAACAGGATCATGCAAAAGCTTTGTGGGTAAGTGGTCTGCAAAAATGTGACTAGATGGTCCAAGATTGGTATCTACGCCATACTCTCGTTGCAGCTCTCCTAGCTCCGGAAAATCCTAACAGAACATCACCATATTAAATCACCAACCAGAAAAGTTTTACTAAAAGCTCAACAAATAGTGTTTGGAACATTAGATGTCAATGTGACAAGAGTCAATCGCTCTTACATGAGTAGAAGGATCAAATGATTTTGTATAATCTACAGCTGACTGTTTGAGAATCTGCAGGAGAGCAAACAATTGTTACTTTAACTATCTTCAATACTTAGTTACTATCCACAGGTCACAGAAATCATAAAATTATATAAATCAGGAGTTGAAACTAATTTGTAAAACAAGAATAAGGCTTTGAACATGCCTGATCCGAGTAATGAATTGATTTCTTCTGACACATATAATTGAACCCAGTAAGTAAACACGTTTTCACCAAGAAAACAATAGTCTTAAAGAGTATATACCAAAAGTGAATTGCATAACAGCTTTAGAAACAATAGTTCTTCCACAGGACCATTATGAAAGATGATTCTATTGCGTACATATCAAAAAGAAAGAAGCAGGAAAACAGCTCAAGGAAACAGATACAGCCTACCTCTTTAACGTTGTTGTAGTTATTCCACTGTAACAGGTACAGAAGAAATGCTCTCTCATGCTTTTCCAGTTGCTCATTACAAGCAGCCTACAAAAGGCATACATATTGTTATTCTTTGACAAGAACAGACACTATACATCAATCTATAGAAGGCCAAATACATCAGTATATAAATTCAGTTTCAGGGTGTACAATGCAACCTCATCGTTCATAACTACCATGCCACTTCAAGAAACAAGTAACCCTACAATAACTACCAATCTTAACACATAAACCTGCTTTTCAAAACCAAATTCTCCAAGATTGACAACAACCTTAGACAATCAATAACAACAGAGCTCCTCAATACAACTAAGCAGGCAAAGAATCTGTTAGATAAAGTTCACATAATACTGAAGGCTGCTTACATTTATCATTTCAGATACAAACGGGCTATCAGATGGTTTCACGGAAGCATAGCAATTGTATATGATAGCAAATGCAATAAGACGTTCAGTATTCTGGAGTGTCATCGGATTCTGAAACAAAACAAAACTTCATTCAATGAGAATCCCAATCTGAGAATTTCAAAGTTATAAAAATAGTAAACAAAGCCTGAAACAGTTTCTTATCACATCGATTTCATCCACAAACTCAATAGAATAAGATTTCAGATTATAAACATGTTCAAAGGAAGAACAAGAAACGGAGAGAATCACATGCCTTTAATAGCACAGAGATAGATGAGCAGATAGTGAAGTAACGAGTGCTTAGTAATTTGGAATTGAATTCCGTAAGAACGTCTTCGATTGGACGGAGATTCGATTTGACCAGCGATATAAGAATCTTCGTCTCTTCCATATTCATAAGCAGCATTGTTGATCGATACTCTGGTGCGCTAGACTTGGATTCCAAATTATTGAAAGTTTATGAGTTTTTCACCATTTCTCAAACCCAAACCCTGTCATGTATTTATAGTCAGGGTTGAGCTTTGAGGCGTTCGAGTGTAGACTTTTGAGGATATTTTGGTAATTTGGGTTCATCACTTTTTCATTAACCTTAAAATAGGAAAGATAACAATTTTGACCCAAAAAAAAAGGAAAGACTATATTCATATAGAGAGAGTTTTATACCTTAAACAAAAAAGAGTATTGATTATAAATAAATTAAAAAATATATATATATATGGAAAATATAAATAACTTTTAACTTGTATGGAAAATGATAGAATGACACTTTGTGAAAAGGAAAGAGTATTTTAAATACAAACTATTCTTCTCAAACGGAAATTAACTTTTTTTTTTCTATAATCAAACGGATCCAAAACACACTTTTCTTTTTTAGAATCTTATTAACTCTTTGATACTATAGAATATATGTAACCATTTCAAACTCCAGATAAGTTACAAACTACAAAATGTTAAGAAACTACAATACATAGTAGATGTTTTATGTTTTAAAGGTTAAGATATAATCGAAAACAACATACTCTACATTTACACTAAGCAAGAATCGTAAGTTCTTGGCTTTAAAAAATGCAGGTATGTATTGGGTAGCGGTGACCAGTTCGATTGGTCTAGCTAAGAAAGAGGCATTATCATATGCGATCTTTTTGCCATGAGGGACGGCTTCAAGGAATAAGGCGTCAATGCACCATCTTGATAAGCCTAGAAAGTAAACACCTATGCATAGAGCATCAATGATTTTCTTGGGTATTGTAATAACACAAATTGGAGAGACAAATCTTGGTGATAGAAGTGCATTATGTTCGTGCTTATAGTGCACCGGTTCAACGTAGTATCCAAGTCCAAGTTGTACTCTATCTTCCTCCTAGTCTTGCTTACCTTACTCACATTACTCGAAATACTCAAAACCCATGTTTTACGTTCATTCCTATGAACCCAACATTTCAACATAGGAAATTCTAAGGGTGGAACAATGAAGTTAGGTGGCAATTGGTAAGAAATAGGTGTTGATGTATCCTTGGGTGGGTTTAGGCTGAGATTTAGGAGTTCTCAGATATTGTCTTCTACTCAAGCCTTCAACGTCATTGATGTATAAAAACCACAATCTTCTTATCATCCTAAATATCCAACATTTCAACAAGAGAAACTCTAAGGTTAAGAGATTAGACATGGGCATTAGGAGATGGAGATCCAGTGTTGATGGCCTGAGCTTAACATCTAGAAGCCCTACATAGGTACTCCATCTCGACGATACGAATCCTTGTGGCAAAGAGGAGGCATCGTTGGTACGTAGCTTGAAGAAAGCACAGTTTGAATCATCGGAGAAAGACTGGCGATGAGAGGAGTGGTGAACGGCTACAGAGGAAAAGACGATGAGAAAACCAATCCTAATTGGGTTTATGTGTTCTGATTCCGTTAAGAGGTTTAAAGAAGTCAATAGAATGACATTTTGAAAAGGAAGGAGTATTTTAAATACAAACAATTCCTCTCAAACGGAAATTAATTTTTTTTTCTATAATCAAACATACCCAAAACACACACACTTTAAATCCCATAATAAGTGACATTTTTTTCTTTTCAACTAGTCCTGTCAAACGAGTCGAATCCGCCCCGCCTAACCCGCTCTACTGTGGATTTCAAAAAAATTTTACCAGCAAATCATCAACCTGCTTGACCTGCGGATTTCAAGTTTGATTTCCGCATCCGCCCCGCATTAATTAAACGGGTTGCCGGATAACCCGCTTAACCCGCAAAATGAGATAATATATGATTTTTTCTTAATTTATAAAAACAACATACATTTTTTTGTAAAACAACAATCATTTAATTGATAAAATTTTAAAATGACATATAATTGCGGCTACCCGCATATCCGCTTTTATAAATAATTTGATTTGTACCCTCTCCGCTTTAATATATCTCAAATCGCACATGCACCCGCTAATTTAATTGTACAATTTTTTTGATCCGCATTCATCCCGCAGCGGGTTAAAACTTGCAGAACACACAAATAATGAACCAAATTGACAGTCAACGAGCAAATTAGATTTTAGTTTGACATTCTCTCGGTTACAATTTACAAACTTACAATCAAATTTAACCTTTTTGGTTTATAACTTTTTTAAATGAGTCATTGTTACTCGTCACAAAACCAAAAAAAGTCTTCACTTGTTCGTCTTCGTCCGTCGGCCGTCACTTTTTTGGAAGCTAATAAATAAAAGGCAGAATAAATAATTTTGATTTTTTTGATATTGTTATCTTTTTATGGAACACAGCTACAAGGTGGTAAAGCTTCAATCTTTCACACTCACATTTCTGATCTTCGATTATTTTTTTAACTGCTTTGGTCTTTCTCTGTAGGTTAGTGATCCCTACAAAGATCCAAAGCAGGGAACTTTCTAGTCAATGCTGGTTGAGATCTGACTTTTTTTTTCCATCAATGCCGCTCTGAAATCCCCCAAATTTAACCCATCAGGTTGGTTCTCTTCCTTAAGAACCCTAGTTCTTATTCTAAGCTTATCTCTAGAGCTTCTCAATCTCTATTTTTGGTATTATTTGATCTGTCAAGTCATGTTATTACAATGCGATTAATTTTCTGAGTTTATATTGTCGGTAGAGATTTTTTTCTATATTAGCTACTGAATATTTTCCTCTAACCTGTAGATTTCTTTACAGCTTAGTGTTTAGCTGGAGTTTTAGTTTGAGAACTGAAAAATCTGAGAGCTGATAATTTTTGGGATTTAGGCACAATGTTGGTTTTGTAAAATCTGTGTTTTTTTTCTTAGTCTCTTGTCCTTCTACTTGTTCCTTTCCAATCTTGACTCTTAATGCATAGGCTATTCTATGTGGGTTTGTGTAGATTTTGCTAAAATCTTATATGGTTTCACTTTTGGTATTATGTTTGAGATTCTGGGTTTTTGTTTACTTTTGATTTAAGTCTAATGATTCTTCTGATTGGTTCATTTTCTTTGTTTATGCAGCAAAAGTTTAAGGTTAGAGAAAAAGCTTGTTAGTGTTTTGAGTTCTGAATTCTTTTGTGTTTCTCATCTTTTTCAGGTGAATAAAGTGGAAGATCAGAAGATGGGATCTAGTTTAAACAACACTTTATCTCACAAGTACAATGGTTTGGAGCTATGGGAGATAATAGTGATTGTTCTCTCCGCAATTTTCGTTGTAGTTTTAGCTATATCACTATGGCTTACTTTCAGAAGAAAAACCTCTAAATCTTCTTCTAATCAAATCCTTATTAGCCACCAGATTCCTCCTAGTGTTCCTGAAGAAATTAAAGAGATTAGAGTCGATGAAGTGTCATCAACCAATGGTGGCCCTGGATATCCTTCAATTAGTGAGAAATTTGGCGATAAAGAACCCAAAAAGGAGATAGTACCAGATTCAGAAAATGGCGATAGTAGCCGGTCAGGCTCGTTTAATCACTTGGAGAAAAAAGATGGTTCAAGTGTATCTTCTGCTAATCATTTGACAGCTCCATCTCCTTTGTCTGGACTTCCTGAGTTTTCTCACCTTGGATGGGGACATTGGTTTACTCTTAGAGATCTTCAGATGGCTACAAATATGTTCTCAAGGGATAATATCATCGGTGATGGTGGATATGGAGTTGTTTACCGTGGTAACCTTGTTAATGGTACTCCTGTTGCTGTTAAAAAGTTGCTCAACAATCTGTAAGTTCTTTTCAGAAATAGCGAATCAAGATTCAAGATTCTAGTTCTTGAATGTTCTCTTTTTTTTCTGGAAATGATAGTGATGATTTTTGTATTTCTTAGAGGACAAGCTGACAAAGACTTTAGAGTAGAAGTTGAAGCTATAGGTCATGTACGCCACAAAAACTTAGTCCGTCTTCTTGGATATTGCATGGAAGGAACGCAGAGGTATCTATGTATCTTCTGTTAATAAATGATTTACAGATTTCACTTAACAATGGATACTGTAACACTTAACTAGGATGCTGGTGTATGAGTATGTTAACAATGGAAATTTAGAGCAATGGCTTCGTGGTGACAATCAAAATCATGAGTATCTTACATGGGAAGCGCGAGTAAAAATTCTTATTGGAACAGCCAAAGCGTAAGGCTTGTCAAATCTTTCCTTGATTATGTTTATCTTTATTCTCATCTGAGGCAATGGTGCTGTAATGCAGGCTTGCGTATCTTCACGAGGCGATTGAGCCAAAAGTGGTGCATAGAGACATAAAGTCTAGCAATATTCTGATTGATGATAAATTCAATTCTAAAATTTCTGACTTTGGACTTGCTAAGCTGCTTGGTGCTGATAAAAGTTTTATAACTACTAGAGTTATGGGTACCTTTGGGTAAGTTGTGACTTCTTTCGTCTCTTTACACTTTTTACAAGTTGCTCTTTGGAAGTAACTTTGTTTTTTTTTCGTTTTCAGTTATGTAGCTCCAGAGTATGCAAATTCCGGGCTATTGAATGAGAAGAGTGATGTTTATAGCTTTGGAGTTGTACTCTTGGAAGCTATAACTGGTAGATATCCAGTAGACTATGCTCGCTCACCAGCCGAGGTGAGAATCTTTAAACACATCAACTCTGCTCCATCAAGAGAGTTCAATGATTTTATTTTATGTTGTAGGTACATTTGGTGGAGTGGCTTAAGATGATGGTTCAACAAAGAAGATCAGAAGAAGTGATTGACCCAAACCTTGAAACAAAACCATCAACAAGTGCTTTGAAAAGAACACTCTTGACTGCTTTGAGATGTGTTGATCCAATGTCTGAGAAACGACCAAGGATGAGTCAAGTTGCTCGTATGCTTGAATCTGAGGAGTACCCAATTCCTAGAGAGGTATGAATAAGGAAAAAAGATCAAAACTTCCTGATGAGATCTTTTGATGAGTTTGGTGCTGAAAGCTTTTACCAACTTTGTGTATTTCAGGATAGGAGAAAACGAAGGAGTCAGAATGGGACAACAAGAGATTCAGATCCTCCTAGGAACAGCACAGACACTGACAAGAGTGACTATAATGACCTAAAGCCTGAAGCTGGATAGCCCATTGGAAGGCAATAAGTGAGGTTTTGTAAATTGTGGTGAAGTCTCGAGCTTTATGTGAAGTTTAATGTCTTTGGTTCTTCTCCAGATCTTCTGTGTTATGTAATCTTTTTGTAATAAGGAGAGAGCGAGAGAATGAGAGTGTTGTTTCATCACACCATTTCCCTGTATAGTGTTTGTTTGTTCGTTTGTTTCAATACGTTTTGCAATGTAGGTTGTTTTTTGTAGGCTATATTAGTTATGTGATTGTGATAAACGACGTGTAGTTTGCTTATGTAAGATTGTCATTATGAGATCTCTTGAAATGCTTGAGATGAAGGGGTCTAAGCTCGTAATTACCAATTTCAGCTTTTTCTTGTTGACCAAGTCAACTTATGTACATACACCAATATTGACAGGAGTATAAAAATCAAATGAAACAAACTCGCTGACGGTTATTTAACTCCTACTACACGTATCAATCACGTCGATCTCTCATCTCTCCGGAGTATAATGACGAAAATGTCCCTCTCCGTCGTCTTCTTCTTCTTCCTTCTCTTCTCCGCCGTGCTTCCACCTTCTCTGGCGGAGATCAAATCCCTTGTTATCTCTGATGATGCTCGTCCGATGATACTGTTTGAGAAATTCGGATTCACACATACCGGTCACGTCACCGTGTCAATCTCCTCCGTCTCTGTCGTCTCTGCCAGCTCAGATCCGAATCCAGAAGCATCGCGGCTAGGATTCTTCCTCCTCTCTGAAGAATCACTTCTTCAAATCCTCCTCGAGATCCAACAGAATTCTAGATTCTGCGTTCTAGATTCACACTATGTTACGCATCTTTTCACATTCAGAGATCTATCACCTCCTCCAAATTCACGATTCAATCAATCTTACCCAGTCACTTCTCCAAATGAATACTCTCTCTTCTTCGCTAATTGCGTACCTGAAACCAAAGTTTCCATGGCGGTTCGTACAGAGATGTATAACAAAGATCCCAACGGATCTAAAGACTATTTACCCGCTGGATCAACTCAATTACCAACTCTCTACTCCTTCTTCTTCCTCTGCTACGTCGCTTTTCTCGGATTCTGGAGCTACACTTGTTGGACAAACAAACGAGTTGTTCATCGGATCCATCTTCTCATGGCAGGTCTACTTCTAATCAAATCTCTAAACCTGATTTGTGCAGCTGAAGACAAACACTATGTTAAGATCACTGGAACACCTCATGGCTGGGACATTCTCTTTTACATTTTCCAATTCATCCGAGTTATTTTGCTCTTCACTGTAATCATCTTAATCGGAACTGGCTGGTCTTTTCTAAAACCATTCTTGCAGGAGAAAGAGAAGAATGTATTGATCATTGTGATACCACTTCAGGTATTAGCTAACATTGCTTCAATTGTGATTGGTGAAACTGGACCTTTTATCAAAGATTGGGTTACATGGAACCAAGTTTTTTTACTTGTTGATATCATTTGTTGCTGTGCCATTATCTTCCCTATAGTTTGGTCGATTCGATCTTTAAGAGAAACTTCTAAAACCGATGGTAAAGCTGCAAGAAACTTGTCGAAGCTTACATTGTTTAGACAGTTCTATATTGTTGTCATTGGATATCTTTACTTCACAAGAATTGTAGTGTTTGCACTTAAAACAATTGCGGCGTATAAGTATCAGTGGGTGAGTTTTGCAGCAGAGGAGATTGTGAGTTTGGTGTTCTATGTGATTATGTTTCATATGTTTAGGCCTGAGGAAAAGAATGAGTATTTTGCTGTTGATGATGATGAAGAAGAAGCTGCTGCTTTGGCACTTAGAGATGAAGAGTTTGAGCTTTAAAATGCATAAATGGAAGAATTTTTCAAGGTATATTGCAACTATTTTTGTTCCCTTTTTTGTTGTTAAATTTTCTTCTTTTTACACTGAAATTATCTTTGTTATCAACACTTGTTATGGCTTTTTATATTCTCAATCATAACTTTACCGAAACCACAACTTGTTATGTTTATTTTAATGTTAAATTGTTAAAATAAATATTCAGCCGTGTAACCAATTAAATAGACCGATTATAGGAAAATTAAATTGGTTTTCCAAATGGTCAAAAACATCAGCGCTCGTTAACAAAAACCATTCCTCTTTTGTCTCCTCGTGCAGGAATATGTATTTTTGTAGGTTTTTACGGCCACATGCATTAGATTTATATTTCTTTGCATGAAAGATAAGAAATTATGTTGGCCTATTTAAGTTTTTGTTGTTTATCTTACCCTATTAATAAAACAAAAAATAACACAATATTTTTATGTGCTTCTTATATATTAATTAATGAACGAATATATGTCGCAATCTTGTTAATTTTAATTTTGACACATACAATTATGAATTATGTATCTGTTTTATTATTTATTTTGTTGTTGTTTATGTTATACTATTATGAATAAATTTTGGTGAAACAAACCAAATCTTAAAATAATATATGAATGATTATTAATAGTTTTATTAGTTACATGTTTTGTTTTTTTAAATGTTTTTTGTAAAATTCAGAAAAAAAATAATAATGTTTTATTAATATTGCAGGAATTTTTTCAAGATTATATTTGATTTGCAAATGCAACACAAGGAATATTGGTATATTAGTTTGCAATCTTTTTGTCTTCATTTATGATAATATTAGTTATACTTATACAGGTCAAAAGATATATAATTATTTCATTAAAGTTCATACATTCTCATTTAAAGATAACCTCAAAAAAAGATTATTGTATTAAAATAATCTCCTCATATTGATCCGACTTGGACTCATCATATTACCATGTCGTAGATCATTATCATACATGTATTAAAATTTTATTGTGCATACTTAACTTGGTCTTAAGTATTATAAATATAGTTAGTCAAACCCACAATGCACCAGCTCTCTTAAGCATCGGGATCAAAGATCCGTTAAGGTGTAGACTCATGACCTCGTTGGCTCCACCGACCAACTCTCCTCCTATGAAAACCGCTGGAACCGCCGGGCTACACCCGAGCCGCAACAACGTTTGCTCAATCTCCCTCCCTCTTGACACTTCATCGAGCTCGTATACCGCTGGATTAGCTCCAAAATCACAAAGCAAAGTCTTGATAGTGTGAGACATACAACATGAGCTCTTGCTGTATATCACTACTGGTCTTTCCATCACCATCTTTGTTATCATCTCCATTGATGTTTTGTATGATATTAAAGAGATACGATTCAACTGGTTCTTAAATATTTATGATCACCACCGGAGAATGAGGGTTATGTGTAATGTTGTGTGGATATGAAATAGGTGGAAGTGTTTGTTTTTATAGAGGCAGAGTAGATGATGACAATTGGATTAGATCGGACAAGATGTTTGAATTTTGTTTCTAACGAGATCGTGTCCGAAAGTGACATAAGTTCAATTTTATTTTGGATCACAAAATGTTAGTAACTGATAATCTAATGATTTTTGAAAAGTTTATAATTTTTTTTTTTTACATTATTATTTTCCTTTTATTTTTTTTGCAATTTCTAAAAATCCAACGGCAGACTTGATGTAAAAGCCATCAACTCTTAACAAATAGGATAAGACTTCCACCATTATTTTCCATTTAAACACATATATAAATATAATCATGGTTAAAAGGTGAAAATGTCCTTTAGTTTGTACGGTTCCATAAAGTGATCTATAGATTATAGTTGATCTCAAGTAATATTAAAAGATCTATAAATACCAATTTAATAAGACATTTTAAGAATTGGAGAAATAGTTATACAAAATATATAGGATCTTTTTTAGGCCACATTCCATTATTTACACGTATTCTATTCTCGACTCGCCACTTCCACATTTTGCAACTCACAAAAAGCTTATCTTGTAATAATTATAAGAGAGAGGAAAAATAAAGATTCTATAAATATGAGATGAGCACTTCATTTGCTTTCATGGTGACTTAACGAATCTGTAAGGACAACGAATCAAAGAATACGTATGAAAACAAAAANATATATATATATATATATATATATGCCCTAAAGGTCCCCGTTTATTCATCTTGTAAGGCTATTTGATAAGATTTCAATCATTAAGTTTATAAGTATATATAGTTTTGCGGTTTTCACCGATCATGGTTTTGTTAATCGTATCTAAAAATCCTTGGTTGGATACAAATTTTGTTGGTACGTGATAGAATGAGGAAGCTATAAATCAATTTATATGCCTCCGCGTGAGATATGAATTATTAATAAATTATAAAATAGGAAAAGAATGTCAACTTTCTGTATACAAAATATAATATATTTTTAAAGTATATAGAATATGTGCGCATTATAATTTATACGACATATATGTCAGACTTTATGGTTTTAAATTGATATATAAAGTTATTAAATTTGAGTTTTTATTTGTTGATTTAAATCTGAGTTAATAACTAATGTCAACGTTGATAATAATAATAAAGATCGCGAAGACGGATCGTGGCATCACATTTTAACATGTACGGTTCACTTTTGTCCGTACGTAATGTGGTTGCAACACAATTTACAAACAACGTATCGATTTTTTATTAAAAAAAAAATTATAAGAGACACTTATGCTAAATAAATTATAGCTATTTCAAGTTTCAAAATAAATTTATTTTTACAAATATTCGTGTATTTATCAATCTATATATAGACTATAGTATTTGCGTGGAGCTATTACTTTGGCGTCAGCTAAAAAATGCTCCAACATGCAACCATGTAACGCTTGTTCCCACAAACGATTCCGAATCATATTCCGAATTTTATTTATTGTTATTCCGATATTTAAAGAAAAATTCGAGTTAAAATTCCAAATTTTTTTTTGAAGAAAATATCGAACTCCCTTTTTTTGGCGTCAAACAAAACTACAGATTCGTTTTGCACCTAAAATATATGGATAACCATATTGTTGGCTCTATAGTAAGCCAAAGGGCAATATTGAGAATACAGAAAACGAGTATATGTGGCCTAGTCCCGGCCCAGAAAAAAACTTTTTGGTAATCGATGAAAGGAGGTTAAACTTGTATGAACCTAAACCTTGTGGATACTATGGATATGAATGGTCACGATTCCATAACCTGAGGAGAATAGTACTGACGCCTAGAGATAAAGAACGATCATTCCTGCAAGTTTGCTACGTACGCATAGTGATTTCATTTGAATGTCATTTAGTTCCATAACCTACGTACTATGTTTTGTTTTTGTGTTATAAACGACAATATAATTTTATCTACTCCTTGTTTTTTCCACACAACGACAAAATGAACGACCCCATGATTACGTTTACGTATACATCTGCGTTTTGGAAAGCTAAGCATTTTGACAATGTCTACTATAGACGTCACATGTTTAATTCCCAACATTTCACTATTACTCTTTTCAATTTCATTATATTTATTCATGTGTAATATATCATTTTACATTTCATATTTTTTTTTTGCGACTAGTCATAGTTCTTCATAACGTTTTCGTGAGGAGGGTTAATCATTAAAGTAAGCGAACCCCTCGATCCCATTAGTCCTGGTTACGTGTAATGTTAAATTAGTTTTGTACATGTGCTTAAAATATAAAGTGCTTACTTATGTCTTTTGTAAAATTTTATTACACGTTAAGGAGTTTGGTCAACAATCATTGACTGCACTTACTATGCCACGTGTCATATGACTATAGAATTAACGGTTGTCATTTGTTTTAAAAAACATCCTCTTCGTCACGTAACAGGTCCGTAATCCGACAACGTAGGCAATAATCTACAACGCTCATGTGCATTGTCTGTTAAGAAACTGTCATTAGCTGTTAAACAGCCACGTGTCGTTCTCTTATTAACAGAGGAGCATGGATAAAACCTGTCGAGAATCACTGGATCCACTCTCTGCACACGAAGCAGCTCAGCAACATTTTCCCGAAATTCCCGGTCCGGAGACAGTGGTTTAAGTTCATTTTTGGTTCAGATTATTTCTTTTTGTTCAATAATATTTGGTACAGGTAATATTGGTACATTACATAGATATATTTAATTAATTATTGAACCCAAGCGATTAAATTAAAGGGAGGTGTTCTTTTAGTATTTAGAAAACCAAGTTCAGTTCAAATATATAACTCTCGAAGAGAGATCATTTATACTTTCTTGATACAGCATACGAATGCAAGTATTACTATTTACTAAATAATAGATATAATTGTTTTGTAGTTTCTACATTAAACGAAATTATTATTATAAATATGCAAGAATAAAAAATGATCTTCGAAAATATATTTTTTAAATATCTTTGAAAATGACAGATTTGTTAGTTAAATAGTTATCAGTGAGTCAATGTGTTTTACTTCGAAGTTGAAAGTTTGATTTGTTATATTTGTGTATCTTATAGCGCCATTAATACTTGGAAGTTAATTTTTTCTTCAAATTAATTTAGTATTTTAAAATACTAGACTAAGGATATATTTGGGCATGAAGGAGATATTTTGAATTTTTTTTACACTTTGATTCAAACAAATTTGAATATCTAGAATTTAGATACAATTCTTTTATACTATTCAGGATTTTTTTGCTTCCATTCATTTAAAACATATTTTGTTAACATATACTGTACAATTTATTTTGACATGTTTTTAAGAAATTAAAAAAAATTAAATCTTATTGTTATATCATGTTGAATTAGCATCATATAATCAATTATTTGATGGTAATATTTTACTAAACATTGCGTGTTTACTATTTTCGTAATATTTTCATCTATTCACGTAATTCATAGTTTGAAATATATCATATGGTTAGTTAAACTTGCACGTAAATATATAGTTTATACTTCATTCATTTTCAATACTATGATGTTTTAATTTTTTTTCGTATTACCCAAAAATGAATTTCTAACTTTTTTATTTAGATTTTATTATTAATTGTAAAATTTAAAATGTAATGACTAGATATACTTAAATTTAATAAATTACTATTACTTTACTATTATTATAACAACTTTATACAAAAAATAATATATTAGAATAGTCATTATTGTTTTTAAATTTTCGTAAAATTTCTTAAACATTAATATATTAGAGGAGTATCTTTAAAAAGAAGAATAAGAGTTTAGCTTTGATGATTTTATCAAATTTTCATATATTTTTATATTTTTATATTTTTCCTTTACCGTCCCTTCTCTTCTTGCCCATAGCAACCCAAAAAAAAGTTTCCTAGATTTGTTGATCTGCCGCTGGTCTCGATCTCCAGAGATCCCAAGTAAGAGAGACATACGCGTTGATAAAAAAAATCTCAAGTTAAAGGCTTTACTTTCCTATTTTGTTATTACAGTAAAATAAAAAAAATCTCGAGATGAGTTGTTGAGTTAGATTCTCCAGTTTGGTTTTGTCGGTAGGGTTTCTTGTCTTTTTTTTTTTTTTTTGAAATTCAATTTCTCCGAGGACTTAGCTTCGGAGATGAGTGGGTGTTTACCTTGCTTTGGATCTTCCGCTAAAGACGCTACTTCAAAAGATTCAGTGAAGAAGGAAGTTTCAGCTAAAGACAGCTCAGTTACTCAGCCTCACCATGTCAGCTTAGGTTAAAAATTTTACTCAACTTTTTTTTGGGATCTGTTGCATGTCTTAGATCGATTTAAGTTTCTGAGTACACATAAAGTTCGTACCTTTGGATAGAAATGTGATCTAATCCATCTGAAATAGCTCCACAACTATGGAGCTCTTCTGGTCTCTGTAATCTGAGATCTGATGTGTGGTTGTGAAGTTTGATTATAGTTTTAATACAATTGTTGTTTGGGTTATGGTAATTTACCTTTAGTAGCTCTCATAAATGCCAAAATAGATTTCTCAATGCAATCCAACAAACAATGAATCATAAAAATGTTAGCTTTAGGTTCCTGTTCATTGCTCTGTTGAAGAAAGTACTAACATTTCCTTATTATTGTTTCTATAGATAAATCAAAGTCTAGAGGAGGTTTTGAACATAAGAAGGAGCTAACCGCCCCGAAAGAAGGATCAACCGCTCATATTGCTGCACAAACTTTTACATTCCGAGAGTTAGCTGCCGCAACTAAAAACTTTAGACCGGAATGTCTTCTTGGAGAAGGAGGTTTCGGACGTGTTTACAAGGGTCGTTTAGAGGGTACAGGACAGGTGAAGTTCTTGAAAGCAATCAACACAATCATACTTTTATTTTAAGTTTTTCATCTAATTGTCTGGATTTGCTTTTATTGAAGATTGTAGCTGTTAAACAGCTAGATCGAAATGGTCTACAAGGAAACAGAGAGTTTCTTGTAGAGGTTCTTATGCTGAGCCTTTTGCATCATCCAAACCTTGTGAATTTGATTGGTTATTGCGCTGATGGTGACCAACGTCTTCTTGTGTACGAGTATATGCCTCTAGGATCATTGGAGGATCATCTACACGGTAAGCTTATTGAGGATCATCTAAAGACTGCATTATTTGCCACAAGAAAATGTAATGACTTATAATTTTGGTTTTCAGATCTTCCACCGGATAAAGAGCCTCTAGACTGGAACACGAGAATGACAATAGCGGCAGGAGCAGCAAAGGGACTTGAGTATTTACATGATAAAGCAAATCCACCTGTGATCTATAGAGACTTGAAATCATCCAACATTCTTCTAGGTGATGGCTATCATCCAAAGTTATCTGATTTCGGGTTAGCTAAGTTAGGGCCGGTGGGGGATAAAACACATGTGTCAACTCGTGTGATGGGTACTTATGGCTATTGTGCACCGGAATACGCGATGACCGGGCAACTCACTTTGAAATCAGATGTTTATAGCTTTGGTGTTGTGTTTCTTGAGCTCATTACAGGTCGAAAAGCCATTGATAATACTCAAGCACCTGGAGAGCACAACCTCGTCGCATGGGTATGTTACAAATCTCTAACTTTATTCACATATCACCAAAAGTGAAAATTTTGAACTTTGTTGCTCTCTGATGTGATAGTCAATGTTTTGGATCTGAAACGTCTTTGCTTACTTGAACTGTTCGGGTTTTGTTTTGCTTGGTTACACAGGCTAGGCCATTGTTCAAAGATCGTAGAAAGTTTCCGAGGATGGCTGATCCGTCACTGCAAGGGCGGTATCCAATGCGTGGTTTATATCAAGCGCTTGCAGTTGCAGCAATGTGTTTACAGGAACAAGCAGCAACAAGACCGCTGATAGGCGACGTGGTGACAGCTCTAACTTACTTAGCTTCCCAAACATTTGATCCAAACAGTCAAAACAGTAGAAGCAGTGGGCCTCCATTTATCAGGACTAGAGATGAGCGAAGAAGCATGGGAGATGGGAGTAGCTTGGATAGTCCTGCAGAGACTCGGAGTCGGTTAGGGTCACCAGCAACTCACAAGAACTCTCCTGATTACAGAAGAAGGGATATGGTGAGGGAAGTGAATACAGCAGGATCAGAGGGAGGGAGCGAGGCAGGAGGCGGGTCAGGGAGAAAATGGGGATTAAGCGATTTGGAAGGGACGGAATCACAAAGAGGGAGTCCAGCAAGTATGGGAAGAGCATCACGAGGTACTCCGAGGAACCGGGATTTAGATAGAGAGAGAGCGGTGGCGGAAGCAAAAGTGTGGGGAGAGAATTGGAGGGAGAGGAAGAAAGCTACCAATGGACAAGGTAGCTTTGATAGTACAAATGATTGAAACAGGACAGATAAAAGAGATTTGTGTGTTTAAAAGGAGAAAACTTTTGTCTTTGTGCCAAAAGGCAATGGGAGAAAGAGGCTTTGTGGTCATATGAACTTTTGTTGGGTCAGGTCGTTTAGTTATCAGATTTGATGTCTGAGTCAAAAGAGGACTCTTCAGTTGAAGCTCAAGAACATATGAAGGAAGAGTGGTTGAGTAGACAGATTGGGACTAGGAGAGGAAGAAAACAAAGGTTTATTTTCAAGTGATGTTTTTGGGGTCTTTTGGTTTATTTTTTTTCAAAATGGGTTGTATATGTAATATGGGAGGGAGAATTTGAGTCGATTTTTATATTTTTTTCTGTACTATTTTTAATGTCTATCTTGTGCATTCGAGTCTATCCGAAAAAGAAAAAGAGAAAAATATGTCCTTAAAGACTTCTTATACGACCACATAAGATTTACTAGAACTATTCTGAAATAACTAGGAATATGTTATATAATATTCTTACAAAAAATCAATAGCATAAATAAGAATTGTTCGAGTACAAAATACTAGATCTGCCTTACCACAAAAGAAGCTTTTATCTAACTAATCCTCCGCTAGATGTAATGGATTCAACACAGGTGTTCTTACTTCCTATGCTTTCCCTGTCAGAGACATGTAAGGTTTTCACAAGTTAGGATCAGATATTGTCGATGACCATTTGGTTTGCATCACTAAACAAGTACAATGAACATTGAACAATACGATGTTTTGGAGATATGATTTAACGTACCGAGCTCACATAATCATCCATTGACAGCTGCTTTCGTTTCTTCATAAGTGATGAAGGACTCTCATTTGCTTGCCTATCTACAGGTCGCTTTGATGGTGTTGAACTCTGAAAACAATGTAAAGAGCAATATCATGTGAGAAACAATTCCACACTTTCTCAAGAGTAACTCAAACACTAAACTATGTGTTTGAAAATGTGCACTTAAAAGATCACCTTTGCAAGATTCTTCTCTTTACGGGCTTGTCTCTCTCTTTCATCATATTCTTGATTCTCTTTCTCAATCAACCGGATCAGTGTGTCACATCTCCTAGCAAGTTCCTGAGATGTACGGGATTTTACAAACCAGTCAAACATGAACGTGGCGGATGTTCGAAACTCCGTCTTTAGCTCATCCCAGTTTCCATACCCCAGTTTATGGACCATGCATATCTGTTAATCACAAGTTTATTGCATCAATAACAGTGAAATCTCTAACACACAGAGTTTGATAAATAGATGTCAGACCATGAAACGGTCGCACTCTTCATTGTACAGCTTCCCTTTGTTCTGACCATACTGAATCTTCATTTCTTGCCATGGGTTTCTGTAGCGATCCAGTTTCTTCCCAATAGCTTTCATGATTTCATCTTTCCTAGAGATTCTTGCTTCCCCTCTCTCAATATTCTTGATGATTCTATCGTAATCTATAAATGTTACAAGGTACGATGAGAGGCAAAGCTTACTTCGCATAACATTTTTTTTGTGAGGAAAGAACACTCATAAACTTACTTAACAATCTAAAGTTACTTACCATTTAGTTCCTTGTATCGGTCTTTGAAAACTTGAGCATAAAGGTTAACCTCTTCCTCTGTTTTCCCTTCCATCTCAGAGGCAATACTTTTTACGTCATTCCGACCATACTTCTCACATGCCCTAATGAAGGTATTGAAGTCTCTTCTGCTCCATGTTGAGAAACCCTGAAAAAAAAACAACTCCATTCAATTAGAAACCAAAAACCATCAAAACAAAAGTCAACCAACAGAAAGGTCAAATGGTTTCACTTGCCTCTTCCAGCAATTGCTCTTTTTCTTCCACTTCTTCAGCAGTTAAGGGATCTCCAATTTCTGAGAAAATATTTCATAATCAGTAACTAGTTTAATAAAATATTGTAAAATGAGGGACAGATTGAGAAAGACCTTCAGGTTCATCAACTTCAACTGTGTCTTTCATCTGATTTTTTTGATGTATTTGCTGAAAGCAAAGTGAAACATGTATTCAGAACTAAGCAGAGAGAAAAGTTGCATAAGTTACATAAGAAGTTGACAAACTTATTCCCACCATAAGGTATCGAACTTCTTTTTCATACAGCTCAGTCAATCTCTGAATGTTAAAGAACTGAAAATCATGCCTGTGGGATGGACAGAAAAGTATAATTGTAGGATAAAGATACTATTTAATAAGAGAGGGAAGAAGGAAAATGCAGAGCTAGAGACAGTTGAGATACTCACAATTGGGGCATGCGTGGAATTCTAGGCTCTTTAGGTTTGGCTGGAGCAGCTTGTCGCAATGTTTGCTTAGAGTATTCAGCAGTTTCAGAGTAGCTGAAAGGTGGGTAGATAAAAGTAAATTGTTGAAGTTAGATTTTGATTAGGAAGACGGCATAGACCACGTTGAAAAAATAAACTATAAGTAAAAATTACTTGCGCCTTCTCTCTCTTTTTGGTGGATCATTCCAATTCTCACTCACAATCTTTTTAAAATCGAACTTGTTCTCATCCTACCAAGGAAAATTAGAAAATAATTCAGTGAAAAAAATATTCAAAAAAGTTGAGCATAACCATAACGTGAGTTACACATTTCCTTCCATTCGCTTAATTATTCAAGAGTACCTTTCTGTCATCATCAAAATCATACAAATCAGCACCTGCAACAAACCGAAATAGATTATTAAGACATCCCAATACCCATGCAAGGGAGTTGCCATCAAAAACAGGAAAAAGGGATAAAGGACACGCTCACTGTCATCCATTTTAAACTGTATTGCATCTTCAGTGAATTTCTTCATTTTAGCATCAAGTTCAGCCGTTGCCTCTTCTCCTTTCGCAATGATTCTGTCAATATCCTCATCCGTGATTGTACTATCTTTAGAACTAAACACCATTTCAGCACCATATCTCACCATTTGAAGTAACTCATCCTTATTAACAGCTGAAAAGTAAAGAAAAATATAAGTGTCGAGAGACAGACCAATGCATTTTACAATCTCAGTACAAGAGCACTTACTTTTCTGTTCTGCCAATCGCCCTTGCTGAATAACCAGAGCATCAAGGGCCAACTTCTTGTAAGCTCTCTCAATGACTTTCGCCTCAATAGCATTCTGTATAAGAACAATGCAGAATTAGTTTTAAGTTTTTGATGTTTTTCTTACTTCATACACATGGGTACAAGAGTAACCTCAGTGCAAAACCGGAATACTTGAACTTCTTTCTTTTGACCAATCCTATGTGCACGGTCTTGAGCCTGCAAGTCAACTTGAGGGTTCCTGCCAGAATCCACCCATCTTATTAGGATAAAGAAAATACTCATAAACATACAATGGACCCAGAAAGAGCCTTACCAATCACTGTCATAAAGGATTACAACATCTGCAGTAGCAAGATTGATACCAAGCCCTCCAGCTCTAGTGGATAACAAGAAAACAAATTTCTCACTTCCTGGCTTGTTGTAGGCTTCTATGTAAGCATCTCGTTC
>ASXC01015794.1:0-11798 GCA_000411055.1 Leavenworthia alabamica | reverse complement strand
CCGCATCATCGCTAGTCTATCGCTAGCCGAGTGTTGCCTCGTTGGGTTTTACGGCCGCATGCTGTGAAACGACGGGCGTAGCATTGCCAGTCTGCATACCGCATCATCGATAGTACGCGTGTTGCGGGTAACCTCCTATAGCCGTGTATCGGGTGGATACTCTGGACCGACTGCCGAGGGATTCCAACACTTGGTTCCGATACCTCGGGTCATATCATCCTTCCTTCATCCTAACCTGATGGTAACCACTCTTCAAGTCTATCTTAAAGAAAATATTGGCTCCACGTAGTTCATCCAACATATCATCTAGCCTAGGTATAGGGTGCCTATATTTAATAGTGATATTGTTGATGGCCCTACAGTCTACACACATCTTCCATAACCCATCTTTCTTAGGAACTAGTAGGACAGGTACAGCACATGGACTAAGGCTTTCCCTAATGTATCCTCTTGACATAAGGTCCTGAACTTGAAGTTCCAACTTCTTAGCTTCTTCAGGGTTGCCCTATCAGCTGGCCGGTTAGGTAAGGGAGCTCCGGGTACTAAGTCTATTTGGTTTTCTATGCCTTTAAGGGGAGGTAACCCGGGTGGGAGGTCTACAGGTAACACATCCTTGAACTGTTCTAGAAATCTAGCAACCTCTGGGTGGATGTAAATAACTGGCTCATCTTGACATGCAAACAACCCTTCTCTAAAGACCATTAGTAGCACCTGTTCTTTACATTCCAAACTCTTAAGGACTGAATGTTAAGAAATTAGAAGATTAGTCTTACTTGCTTTGGCACTTTGATGCATGCTCAGTTTCATGTCATGTACTTCCTGTGGTGTAAGTGGATCAAGGCTATGCTTCTTGTTATTGTGCTGGAAGGTGTAATAGTTGGTCCTACCCATGTGAATGGTATCTTTATCAAACTCTCATGGCCTACCCAACAGCAAGTGGCCGGCTTGCATAGGCACTACATCACACACAACTTGGTCCGAATACTTACCTATGCTGAAGGCTATGTTCAGTTGTTCTGATATTTTGAGTTCAGTCTCATCATTAAGCCATTTCAGCTTGTTTGGTCTCGGATGTTTAGTCTTGGGTAAACCTAGCTTATCAACCAAATACTTGGATGCAACATTAGTACAAGAACCTCCATCAATGATCAAGCTACATACCTTTGAGTTTATGGTGCATCTAGAGTGGAAAATGTTTTTCTTCTGTATAGTCTCTGGGTCAAAGAATGAACTGAAAGCTCTCCTTGTGACCAGCAATTGTCCTTCCTCAGGATAATCTACCACTTCCTCATCAGTATCCATTGGGTTCTCTGCCGCTTCATCCTCATATTCATACTCACCATTTTCTCTAATGATCATAACTCTTTGGTTGGAACATTCTCTAGCATAATTTCCTTTGCCCTGACACTTAAAACAAGTTATGTCTCTGGCTCTAGCAGGAGGGTTAGTGGTTTTACCTGGTTCAGTCCTAGAGACTGCTTTTGGTGCTTCCAGAAAATTCCTTTTGAACTTGTTCTCAGGTTCTATGGCTTTGCCCTTGTCAGTGGGCTTCTGAGGAGGGTTCCAGGGAGGTATATTCTTGCTGGTTTGAGAAACCTTCCTCTTGATATGCTGCTCGGCCTGGATTGTAAGGTGAAGCAAGTCTTCCATGTCATGGTAAGACTGTCTTTCAACCTTCCTAGCTATCCGGTCACTTAGGCCATCCAAGAATTGTGCCATGAGTGTCTCCTCAGACTCCTCAGTGCCAATCCTATTCTTGAGCATCTCAAACTCTTCAAAATATTCTTCTACGGACCTATTACCCTGCACCAACTTTCTAAAACGTTTTTGTAAGTCCCTTTGATAATAGGATGGGAGATACCTCTTCCTTAGGTGATATTTCATGTCTGCCCAAGTCCTTATTTGGTAATGACACTTTCTTGAGGTCATTGTACTCATAGTACTCAAAGATGTTCTCCATGCGCCTTTCCCAATCCATGTAAGCTTCTGGATTGACTTTTCCAGCAAAGGTAGAGGCTGTTAGTTTGACATCTCTATTGACTTGATACCTTGAGAAGTCCTCAGGAGGATCCCGGTCAACTTCTGGTCTCCTTGCTCTATGTGGCCTGCCCACATGTTCATCTACATGACTGGCCGTATCATAGTCACTGTCTTCCTCCGGCTGTGGTCTACGCTTATGACCTGGCCTTGGCATGCGTTGAGCACGAGGTAAACCTTCATCTAGGCCCTCAGGTGGCTCTGGGATGGGTGGTTGAAGCCGGCCCCTAGGCCTGACTTGTGGCCGAAGTCCCTCCAAAGATTCCAACCTAGTGCTTATAGCTTGCATGGTTTGCATGAGATCATGCATGGTCACCTCGGGTTCTTGTTGTTCCATTGTTTAAAAGCCCCTGAAAGTTAAAAACACTTGAAGAAGTCTTAAAAACCAGATAGAACACAACAAAATGCTTAGGTGGATTTTAAGGAGTTGAATTTTTATCTGTTTTCCTTTTTTTTTTTTAATTTTTATATTTTATGCGAATTAAAAAAAATAGTCTAATGAAATATGGCAAACACAAAAATGTAACATATGAATTAAATGTAAAATTAAAAAAAAGGAAAGAAGAACTTAGGGTTTGTGGACAATTGAATTTGTCCGAGGCTGCTCAAGATCTTCCGGGGCTGCCGAGGGTAGTCGCGCGGTTCTGCGGGGTTCGAGATTGATTCGTCGATCTCGGCCTTTCTTGCTCGATAATCCTGAAACCAACTCGACCGAATAGTTTAAAAATATCCAAAGTTCGATGAATCCAAAGTTCAGTATGAGAAAAATATGACAAAAGGCAAGTTATGGGCGTGGTCTAATTATTGCCCGATAGTCAGAACAGACTGGCGTATCGGCTACCGCGCGTAAATCTTGACCGTGCGGGGTATCGTTCGACAGTTCCTCGGGTAAGTACTTGCGTCCCTTTCCTTGTTATCTTATAACCTATTCGTCTAACTTAAAAACGGATTTGAGCGTTCTGAAACACATTACATTGTTGTCAGTGAATATCAAATATAGGTCGAGAAAAAGTTTCGAAAATCTCAAGTTAGGAAGGTTTTGAATTCGGGATTGGTCTGCGGTCGGTTGTGAGTCGTCCGCGGGTCGATGTACTGTCATTGGTTGCTTCCAGGTGACCTACAAAAAGGTTAGTCCATTTTTTTTTTAATTTATGAATTCTTAGATCCTGAAACACAAATAAACTATTAATGTTATGGATATGAAAGAACATAATTTTTTTTTGTAGATTTAAATGAAACAAACAAAGCAAAACAAGTAATGAAGCAAAAGCGTTTAGAAGCAACCGGTTTAGGAGCTTTAAGCTCTGATACCAGATGATATGGCCCTGGAAACTGAGAATAGATGCAAGGGATAGTGATGGGACTCAAGTTGGTGGTAACACAACAATCCTTGAGCCAAAAGATGGAATGATGATGATCGGATGGACCTAACCTTGGAGGTAACTCACAAACGAGTTAGGCAAATAGATGGGAGATAGTTTAAAAGTGAAGATGGGTTGAATGACGCCACAAAGCTTATAGGAGAGGCTTTGATAAGTCAAGGTTTCGAGCTTCAAGAGGCTTCTCACACAGCTTGAAGTTTTGAAACAAGTTCTAGCAAACGGCTAGGGTTTTTCTTAGGGAAAAGTTTTCTTTATTGATATGTTGTAAAAATAATACATAGTTGAGCGAGTTTTATAGACTCCAACTCGTCAATTGTGGGGCTTCTATGCCCAAGACACACTACAGACTCCATGGGCTAGACCCAATGACTTAAACAAAACAAAAGACTCAAAACTCAACTTAAATGAAATAGGCTTTAAGCCCAAATGTTAAGTGGCATACCACTCGGACCTTTCTAACTTATTACTGGACCTAAGACAAATAAAAATGACTCAAAAATCCTGCAAAACAAACACAAAATACTTAGTTTAAAACCGGATTCAAATACTCACCTTGGGGCTTAACAACGAAGACCGTTCCAAGGTGCTCTCCTTGAAGCAATGGCAAGAATGTGACTGGTGACTTCTTTTTCTTGTCCAACTTGTAGTAGTCTTTGTATCCTAAGTCATCCTCGTCTGTCCCTTGTTCTGTAAGTGTTTCTTGAATGATCTCCTCCATGAGCAAAGTCTTCTTGAGGTCTTCATGTTCCAACAGTTTGATGAGACCTTCAATGCTTTGGTTGAATTCGTCTCTGGTGCTTCTAAGTCCATGCCTTGTTCTTAGACTTCTCCTAATGCTTGGCACTGGTATAGTCACTTGTTGTGCCTCTGGTTCATTGGTGTTGAGGTCCTCATCACTTTGTCATAGTGACATAGAAGTTCTTGACATTGTGAGGTATTGAAGATCAACAATCATAGATTTCCAAGGTTGATCCGTTTTAAAAGCCTATACTCAAGTCACCCATAGCTCTCTTATGTTCATTATAAGCATAATTGCAAAAATCACTTTTCATGAAATAAGAGGGTGAAAGCTTGTTGTGTTGTCTAAATCCAGTCCTTGATTTATTCTATAAGGTGTATGAAGGTTTTCTAGACATACGCACAGACAAAGAATAACTTACCTTTTTTTATATAGAAAAAAGCGTAAGGATTTAAACAAGGTCGAGAATACTTGGAAATTTTGTCAGAGCGACATAGAAGTTTCTTAACATTGTGAGGTTGTGAATATCAACCATCATAGATTTCAAATGTTAATCCGTGTTGAAGAGCCTCTACTCAAGTCACCCTGAGTTCTCTAATATTCATTCGGAGCCATCTTGCCAAAATCATTTTTGATGAAATGAGAGGGTCAACAACTTTTTGTATAGCCTAAAACCACAGCTAGATCCGTTCTACAAGGTCTATGATGGTTCCCTAGACATAATAAAAAACAAAGAACAAGAACTATCAAACATTTTTATAGAAAAAATGCGTAAGGATTTATGCAATGTGGAGAATACTTGGGCCTTTTCATAACGACATAGAAGTTTCTCAACCTTGTGAGGTTGTGAAGATCGAGCTTCAAAGATTTCCAATGTTGATCTGTGTTTAAGAGCCTTTATTCAAGTCACACAGAGGTCTCTTGTCAAAGCACTAATTTTCATGAATTGTGAGGGAGAAGAACTTGTTGTATAGCCTAAATCCACACATAGATTCATTCTAAAAGGTGTTTGAAGAACAAGAACTATGCCACATTTTAATAGTAAAAGGAGAAAGGATTTTCACAAGGTGGAGAATACTTGGGCACTTTTCATGGCGAAATAAAAGTTTCTCAACGTTATTATGAGGTTGTGAAGATCAACAATCTTAAATTTCCAATTTTTATTTGTATTTTAGAGCATTTACCAAAGTCATCCAGAGCTCTCTTATGTTCATTCGGTGGAATCTTGCCAAAATCACTTTTCATGTAATGTGAGGGAGAAGAACTTGTTTTATAGTCTAAATCCATATCTAGATTCAATCTACAAGGTGTATGAAGGTTGTCTAGACAAACTCAAAGAAAAAGAACAAGAACTATCCCACGTGTTTATAGAAAAAGGTAAGGATATACACAAGGTGCAGAATACTTTGTCATAGCAGCATAGAATTTCTTGACATTGTGAGGTTGTAAAGATAAACCAAATAGATTTCCAATGTTGATCTGTGTTTAAGAGCCTTTTCCCAAGTCACCCTGCGGTCTCCTATGTTCATTAAAAGCGACCGTCCCAAAATCACTTTTCATAAAATGAGAGGGTGAAGAACTTTTTGTGTAGCCTAAATCCCCTCCTGTTCATTCTACAAGTTGTATGAAGGTTTTCTAGAAATACTCAAAGACAAAGAACAAGAAATATCCCTTATTTTTATAGAAAAAGTGTAAGAATTTACACAAGGTGGAGAATACTTGGTAACTCTGTCATAGCGATATCTGGGGAATGTGATATTGATTTGCTCCGTGTAAAATCCGGGTTGTGGTACAGACTTGCTCCATGCAATATCTGGGGAATATGATACGGATTTTCTCCGTGCAAAATCCCGCTATAAAATGGTACGTTCAGTATGGGTAATCGACTGATGGTGAAAGATCACCTGGTAACATTGTTCTATTGTGCTCAAAATCTCATTTCAAAGAATTAGGAGAAGCGATTCTCCGAGTAAGGATACAATTAAAACAATTTTACCAAATCAAAACTCACAATCTCTAAAGGGTCAAACTTTTGGTATCTGGATTACGGGTGTCAGACTACGGATCAGGCTGGTGTTGTTATGATACGGGTGGATGATTTGAAAACCTAAAGGGACTGTTAGTGGATTCTTGACTGCTAGGACGAGGCTTTGGTTGGATAAGATCCAATGAACCTAGACAGGTCGATGGTCGAAGGGTGTGGTCAAGGGTTTTGGTCTAAGGTGTGAGCTGGCAGATAAGGTTGGTTAGGGGCGCCAATGCTTGTTTTTCTAGGCCACGAAAGAGGCAAGGAAGGTGCTGGAAAGGTGCCTTTGGTCGCTTGTCCCCCGTGTGATTCCCCTTCTCACAAAGTAAAAGCAAAAGTAAAAGTAAAAGCAAAAGTGAAAGTTAATAATTTAAAATGGATGGCTAGGATTTCATGTGCCAATTCAAACTAAGGCAAACAAATGTCTGCACTACCTATGCAACCTAAACGGATCGAAAACTCAAAACTACCAAGAATTCATGAAGAACAAACTAAACTCGGACTGATACTAAACTAAACACAATGACCCTAAAACATGCGCATAAAGACAACCTAATGACAACGGAGAATTACTATCATGCAATCTAACAATCTAATAACAATATTAAAGACACTAACACAACCTATATGAGAGAATGCTTACAACAACAAAGATGAACACAAAGAACACAAGATGAGCAAAAATGGTGAACAACTTAAGCGGATAACACAAATGACAAATGGATGCAACACAAATAACAAGCGGATGATTTTAAGTGTGGGTCTAAAAATCTAATTACAAGATGACATCCTAGATGACAGAATGACGCTAATGACAGTATAATGAAGACACGAAGAAAACAACAATGGTGAAAGAACACAACACAACACTATATACCCCAAAACACAAACAGATACAACTATATGTCAAGCGGATGATTCCTAACATGAATCAAACATCCTAATGACAAAAATAACAAACTAAATGATGGAATTGAAACTAACGACAGTGTGATGATGAAGAACATGAAGAAAACAACAATGGTGAGAGAACACAACACAACAACAACAACAACGACAAAATGCTAGCAGGTGGCACTAGATGATAAACAAATGCACATGAAGATACAAAGTGAAAGTTTTATGGTACTTTTGTTTAATAAGAAGGTGAAAAAGATAAGGGATGGAGAAACACAACCTAAAGCGGAAAATTAGGCTCTGATAACAATGATTGGACTACACCATTGTCAAAGGCACTTTACCGTATGGCTCCAGCTGAGAAGACGGAGTTGAAGAAGCAGTTAGAAGATCTCTTAGCCAAGAAATTCACTAGACCAAAAAATTTGCTGTGAGGCTCACCGGTCTTGTTCCTGAAATGGAAGGATGGTACCTTTCGGTTGTGTATCGACAATTGAACCAGGTGACTGCGAAGAACAAGTATCCACTGCCTCTAATAGATGAGTTGTTGAATCAGCTGATGGGTGCTACTTGGTTCTCCAAGATCAACCTGGCCTCGGGTTACCATCAGATTCTGATAGCAGAGGACGACATCTGCAAGATAGCTTTTAGGATGTGATACGAGCATTATGAGTTTGTGGTGATACCGTTCCGGTTGGCGAATGCACCAGCAGCATTCATGAGGTTGATGAACTCGGTCTTTCTTAAATATATTGATGAGTTTTTTATCATCTTCATTAATGATATCCTGGTGTATTCCAGGATACCTGAGGAGCATGGTGTGCACTTTCGGAGGGTTTCTAGTGAAAACAGGATCATAAGCTATTAACTAAGCTGATAAAATGTAGCTTTTGGCAACGGTAGATTGGATTCTAGGACACGTTGTGTCAGAGATATGAGTCTCGGTTGATCCCAAGAAGATACAGGCAATATAAGACTGGCTGAGACCACATAACGCGATGAAAGTTCGTAGTTTTCTTGGTTTGATGGGATATTATCAACGTTTAATCAAGGGATTTGCGAGTATGGTGTAGGCCATAACCCAATTGACGGGGAAGAATGTTCTGTTTGTATGGTCCGATTATTGTGAGACGAGCTTCATTTGGCTCAAGGTTATGTTGGTGACTTCTCTGGTGTTTGCATTTCTGTATCAGGTTGTACCGTATGTTGTTTACACAGACGCATATATGTTACAACCCAACAAAAGAGACCTAAGACACACTACCAACTCAATGACCTAAGCCTAAAGCCTCAAAACAACAAAAAGACTCAATTGACCTAACTTAAATAAAAAGGCTTATAAGCCCAAGTTTAAGTGGCATACCACTCGGACTTTAATACATTATTATTGGGACCTAAGACAAATAAAAATGACTCAAAGACTCCTGCAAAACAAACACAAAACACTCTGTCAAAAACCAGATGACTGGTGCCTTCTTGTTCTTCTACAAATTGTAATATTCTTTATATCCAAGATCATCATTCTCTTGTCCTTGCTCTGTAGGTGATGTAGCCCTGAAGGTGAATGGTTGAGTGTTGGTACCAGATGGTGTAGCTCTGATACCAGATGATGCAGCCCGGATAGGTGAATGCTCGGTGGGTAAGAGAAGGTGAGTTGTTTTTGGGTTTTTGATTAGAACTTTCTTTGGGGTTTTTTTTCTAGGGTTTATAAGGAACAAAATAAAGATGGTTTTGATTCAAAACTGGCGACAAGGTCTCTCTTTGAATCAAAAATAGAGATGGTTTAAAAACAAGGTTTTGGGATAGGATGGGGACTAGACAAGCTGGCGACAAGCTCTCTCTTGTGAAGTCTAGGTTAGGGTTTGAAGGTCGATCGAATACACGACAAAGAGGTATGGTAAATCTCTTATACGGTGTAGGGTTGCCTAGTTCTAGGGCTTCTCCCTCAAAGAACAAGGACTTAAAGTTTCTAGGAGTTTACTCGACTAGAAGAAGAAATAAGAACAAGTGTTTTCTCGAAAATTTGATGTGTTTATTCTCAAGGTATGAGGCGCCTTATATAGCAATCCTCTTGCCCAAAAGAGTACAAAGAAAAATGGAAAAATACTTCAACAACAAAATGGAAAAGTACTTAAACTTAAATGGAAAAGGTTTAAAAAAAAAGGAAGTTCAACTTTAACAAAAAATGAAAATAGTCTTGAATCCTTTTTTGGTCGAAATTTGGGCTTGGTTTGGTCAAAATTGTTGGTTAAATCTTGAAGATCTGGTCCAACTTAATTTAGACTATTGGTTAAATCTTGAATATCTGGTCCAACTTAATTTAGACCATTTGTTAATCTTGAAGACTTGGTCCAACTTAATTTAAACCAATTAGACCAAAATACTTAATTTAGACCAACTAGACCAAAATATTTAATTGATAAGTAAACAAATACTTTGGCCCATATCAAAGTTCATATCGGTTCTTGTTGCAAAGAATATGCAACAAGAACATGCAATCTAAGGGTATGGTCTCATTAAAAAGTCCTCCCGCAAAACCCAATGGGATAAACTCGGGCTAGAGAAAAAAGAGTGTCATTCTATAGACTGACTTTGAAGCCTTTAACCAATGGTGATGGTGAAGACTTCTTCGAGCGATGATGTCTTCAAGAGAGGCCATGTTGCCGAGAGATGACTTGTAAGGCTAATATGACCATCTCCAAAATGAGCTTGTTCCTCATGTCCGTTCTTGATTCTAACTTCATTGTCTTGACAGTTTGGTTGATGAATAACCAAACTTAAGTCCTGGGCTTGAGCCAAATCAGCAATTGGTTGGTTTTTGATGTGCTCCACAGTTTGTCTAGTGCTTCCATCATCCATGATGCATGCTACTTGTTCAACCTGCAAAGTCTCTCGACCCAAAACATTAGAATAGTAGTTATGATGTTGGTTTTGAATACTTACCTCATTTGAACAAGTCAAATGCTCTGGTGACACCATGGTAGGTTCATGGTTGGTATCGCATAGATCATGCATGTCATGGCCGACTATCATTTCTTGGATATCACTAATGAACTGAAGGCATGAAATCTTATCCTTGTGTTGGGGCATAGGACCCTTGACAATTACTGGAACCTCAACTGTACTCTTGGTTACTGGTGGTTTACTTTGCCATTCTAAGGGACTAGTCAGGATGGCCCATTAGTAGGTGTTTCTTGAAGTATTTCTTCCATGAGTAAGGTCTTCTTGAGGTCTTCGTGTTCCAGCAACTTGATGAGACCTTACATGCTTTGGTTGAACTCATCTCTGGTGCTTCTGAGTGCATGCCTTGTCCTGGAGCTTCTCCTAATGCTTGGCACTGGTACAACTACTGGTTGTGCCTCTGGTTCCATTGGGTTGAGGTGCTCATCATTCCCTTCATCTTGGAAGGTTCTGCCCTCAGAACATTTTCACCAACATCATTAGGAAGTAAGTCAGTAACAGTGAATGTGGGAGAGATAAAATACTCACCTGGAAGCTCCAGCTTGTAGGCATTGTCATCGACTTTCTCTAGCACTCTGAATGGTCCATCCTCTCTTGGTGCTAGCTTAGACTTCCTCTGGTTTGGAAACCTTTCTTGCCTCATGTGTAACAAAACCCAATCTCCAGGTTCAAAGGTTATTATTGCCTTCTGGGTCTTGTCCACCTTGGCTTTAACTTTGGTATACTTCTTCTTTAAGTTCTCCTTCACCTTCCTGTGGATTTTTTTGACATAATCAGCCTTTGATTCTGTATCTACACAATCGTAGACATTCTGGGGCAAACAAATAACATCTAGAGGAGTACAAGGGTTAAATCCATAAGAAACTTCAAAAGGTGAAAACTGTGTGTTTAAATGCCTAGCATGATTATAAGCAAATTCAACATATGGTAGATAAGTTAACCAGTTTCTTATGTTCTTACCAACCGTGGCTCTCAATAATGTGGAAAGAGTCCGGTTTATTACCTCAGTATGCCCATCAGTTTGGGGATGACAAGTGGTTGAAAAGAGGAGCTTGGTGCCTAGCTTCCTCCACAGCACTCTCCAGAAGTGGCTTAGGAACTTAGTGTTCCTATCTGAGACTATGGTCCTAGGAATACCATGCAAACGGACCACTTACTTAAAGAACAAGTCTGATGTTTGTGTGGCATCATCTTTCTTGTTGCATGGAATGAAATGTACCATCTTTGAGAACCTGTCAACAACTACAAAAATAGAATCCTTGTGTGATGAGGACATCAACACTACTAAACCTGAACAACCCTCAGAGCTTGTACTCATTCCAAGTTTGAGAATAAGTCCCAGAACAAGACTTGGATTAAAGAGTGTTAGAGAAGAGTTCAACCAGTCCATTGAAGGCTTAATCAAGTTACTGGAGCATGAAGAGCTCAAGAGGATGCTATTGATGGAATAGATACTTCAAGACACACCTACTGAGCTAGGAACAACTGCTGAAGGACTTGAAGATCTCGGATTCAAGGAGAATAACACAATATGCACCTTTCTGCCTGTACTTCAAGGAGAACACACTGCAACTGTTTTCCACATTCTTGAGCATCAAGGTGAGTAGTTTCATTAAAGGATACTCACGAGTTTCTTTTGTTGTTTTGCAGGGGTTTTGAGTCTATTTTTATTTGTCTTAGGTCCCAGTAAATTATGTTAAAAGGTGAATGGGTTTGTCATTCACTTTGGGCTTAAAAGCCTTTTACTTTAAGTTGA
>KE158800.1:193496-207620 GCA_000411055.1 Leavenworthia alabamica | reverse complement strand
ACGGCGGTGGAGGAGGAGGAGGAAGTAGTACGAATACTGCGATTATAGTTGGTGTATTAGTCGGAGCTGGACTATTGATGATCATACTTATTATTGTTTGTCTTAGACGCAAAAAGAAGAGTAAAGATTCATATTACCCTGAATCCATGAAAGGTATAACAAACATATATATTTTATCTTTATAACGTTACGTCAAAACTTAAGACTATTTCATATTTTTTATTATCTTAGGAAATCAATATCAATATTATGGAAACAACAACAACAGCAATATTCCTTCACAAAATCATTACCCAAATTGGCATATGAATCCCCAAGGCCAATACCAACAACCTCCTAGTAGTTGGGGTGGTGGTGGACCATCACTACCTCCTCCACCTACAAGTGGAGAAGACTCAGCCATGTATTCAGGCCCATCACGTCCAGTTTTACCTCCTCCTCCTCCTTCTTTATCTCTTGGATTCAACAAGAGTACTTTTACATACCAAGAACTTGCAGCTGCAACTGGAGGGTTTACAGATGCTAACCTTTTAGGACAAGGAGGATTTGGATATGTTCATAAAGGAGTTTTACCTAATGGTAAAGAAGTTGCGGTTAAGAGTTTGAAATCTGGTAGTGGACAAGGAGAAAGAGAGTTTCAAGCTGAGGTTGATATCATTAGTCGTGTTCATCATCGATATCTTGTTTCTTTAGTTGGATATTGCATTGCTGATGGACAAAGAATGTTAGTTTATGAGTTTGTTCCTAACAATACTTTGGAATATCATCTTCATGGTTAGAAACCCTAAACCCTAAAAACTTATAACACAAAGTTTGTTTTGTTACTATAATCTATAGATTTTCAAGAAACTTATAATCTTTTGATGTTATGACAGGGAAGAATCTTCCAGTAATGAATTTCTCAACAAGAATGCGTATAGCCTTAGGTTCGGCTAAAGGACTTGCTTACCTTCATGAAGACTGTAAGTTTCAACACTCACCAATCTAGTTACTTAACCAATGTGGTGTAAAATAGGTCTCGGCATTAGGGTTCGGGTAGGAAATTCTAGTGTTTCAATATTTTGGTTTTCTAAAAAGAGTTCCGCTCTGTTTAAAATTTATAGTTCGGTTTGGTTCGGTTTTACTATATCGGTTTGGTTTTGGATAAAAAAAAATCCAATCGGTTTTAATTTCTTAAATTCGGTTTGATTTTAGAGAAAAAATAGCGATTTATTTCAGTTTTTTAGTTTATTTTGGGTTATTTCGCTTTGTTCGGTTCGGTTAGATTTAAGATAAAAATAAATAAGAAACAAATAAAAAATTAACTAAACTGAAAAATAAAATAAAAATCTAAAAAGATATAAAAAAAAATTCGATTTATTCGATTTTTTGGTTCGATTCTAGTTTTTACTGAAAACCGAACTTAGTAAAAAACTTTTACCGATCAGTTTAAAGAAAATTTGGATTCGGTTTTTGTAGTTTGGTTTTGGTTTTGGTTTTGGTTTTGTTGCCCGGATCTGGTGTAAAACAAAGAAATCTTTGTCTCTGACTAGTGATTTATTTTTTTGGCTGAGGAAACAACACAGGTCATCCTCGGATCATTCACCGTGACATCAAGTCTGCAAACATTCTTTTGGACTTCAACTTTGATGCAATGGTCATAAAACAATATCTACAACTTCAGTTTTTATTAAAACTTAACATTGCTAAAGATTATATATATATTTTTTTTGCATTTGGTTTATTTAGGTGGCTGACTTTGGTTTAGCTAAGTTAACTTCTGATAACTACACTCATGTATCTACTCGTGTAATGGGAACTTTCGGGTAACGTTTTATTTACCGTATCATATAACATTGAATAAACATAACATTATGGTTTTGTGTCACAAGATATCTAGCTCCAGAATATGCATCAAGTGGTAAATTAACAGAAAAGTCCGATGTTTTCTCTTATGGAGTCATGTTATTGGAACTGATCACTGGAAAAAGACCTGTTGATAGTAGCAGTACCATGGACGATACCTTAGTAGATTGGGTATGTATTTTAACATATATGTTTTCATATTTTGTTATGGTACTAATGATTGGTTATGAAACTAGGCTCGACCTCTTATGGCTCGTGCCCTAGAAGATGGAAACTTTAATGAGTTAGTAGATCCAAGGCTTGAAGGTAATTATAACCCACAAGAAATGGCTCGTATGGTGACTTGTGCCGCTGCTAGTATTCGTCATTCAGGACGTAAACGTCCAAAGATGAGCCAGGTGAGTCAAAATGAGTTACATCAAACGTTGACTATTTGTTAATATCGTTGACTAATAAGGTTTTGTTTTAGATTGTGAGAGCATTAGAAGGAGAAGTGTCACTAGATGCTTTAAACGAAGGAGTAAAGCCAGGGAATAGTAGTATTTATGGGTCAATGGGAACAAGTTCAGAATATAGTCAAACTTCTTACAATGCAGACATGAAAAAATTCAGACAAATAGCTTTGTCTAGTCAAGAGTTCCCAGGAAGTGAAGGATCATCTAGTAATGATTCAAGAGAAGTGGGAGTTAAAAGCCCTCCTCCTCCTCCTCCACAATGAGATCAGATTATAATGAAGAAGAAGAAGATGATGATGATGATGATTTTGTGGGTTCTGAGAGTAGAGCTATTGTGTAAGCAAAAAGCAATATCATTGACTGATTTGATTTTTTTTTAATTGTTATGTTTTAGATTGTTTTATTACGTATATGATTTTTATGAAACAGATTTAATTATTTGGTTAACAACTTTAAGATTTGATTCGTTACTCTCTAACATGAAACTACTATTGTTTGATTTTTGGATTTGTGTTCTGAGTTTACTATATATTCTTACAGTTCTTAAATATGGGTCATGTCATGATGATAATCTAAAATGTATTTGAGTTTTCATAATTTTCAATTACTATATTTTATGGATTTTGTCTTACGACATTATGAAATATATTATTTCAAATGCTCTTGTATATAATAATTCATTGATATTTGTTTTTCTAATAAATAATTATATTATATTTATTGATAAAGTTTTATTATATATCTACTACATATTATTTGTAAATTACTAAATAAAAAATAACTCTACATTACGGTAGTATATTACAATTTATGCAATTATTATATCTTATTTAATATTTATATTAAATTATTAGAAGTGTAACTAGATAATTTACTATTAATACATATTTCACTCAACAATATTTTAATATTCATATATACATTACTAATCATATATATCATCAATAATAATAAATTTCTTATACTATAAACTTTTAACCATATAAAATTATTTATTTCACATCTAATTTATGTTTTTCATATATCTATATTATAAATCTACTTATATTTAATATTGTGTATATTGTTTACTAATANTTAAGTATAATAACAATATGTTTACAAAACTATATATTAGATATAATCAAATATATGATATATACAATATTAAGTATAATTTGAGAATATACACAAATATTATATGATTGAAATGTATTAGGAAACTCAGTGGTTGAATTAATAACAATATATACACAATAATAATTATACAAGAACATAATATACACAATATTAATTTTAAAATAATTTTTTTAGATTCTCCTAAATAATACTCTGAGATAAAAACATCTCTCTATAACAAAACAAATATCCCTAATTTTGCAATATTATTATTATTTTAACATCCCTAATTTAAAAATCTCTAATTTATCTCAAACAATAGTAACAATATACTGAATCTCATATTTATTTTTATCCACAACTTTATCAATTTAAATTATGATTATTTAACTAATATTTTAATCAAAGAATATTCATGTATATCGACTAATATATTGGAGCCGTTTTAACAATAGCCAACGTCGATTATATTTTAAAGCACTTAAACTTGCTTAAATTCCCTAATTTTTCTCGCAAACACTAACCAGAAAATACTCATTTTCACCTATAAATATTTTAAATATACTATAACCAAACACTCTTATTCTACCATATTTTTATAACAAAACCAAATATTTTCTCTAAAAATGAATATACCAAACAATCTCACATACCTTAAAGATATAAAACTTTTAAAGTCAAATTGGCGTGTTTAAGTTAAAATCATCTATGTCTAGAAACATTACATAAAACAATCCGGTGAAACTCTTGAAATAGTTATAGGAGATGATAAAGTAAAATATTTTTCATTTTATAAATTTAATATTTTTGAAAATTAATTCTTTTATAATATATTTATTTAATTAAAGTTTTATCTATATATTTTTAGGGTGATAAAATACTTGCTTCTATAAAAAAAACGTTAGTCACCAAATTTGAAAACAAAATCATGAAATGTGAATGGAGAGCAGACTCGACCGCAACTTATTTGTTTCTATTTTTTCATGCTAATTTTCATTAATCATATAACATTTTTCCGCGCTATAGAGGGTGGATCGAAACCTAGTTTATAGTTATATTTACATAAACACATTCCATCTCTTCTTATATTGATTTTAAGATTTTTCGCATGTTAATCATTTCATTTTTTTTTTACTTTTCTATCGGTTACTTTTCCCATTTTCCAAAAAATATATATATTCAGTACCTAATTTTAAATTAAAATTATAAAAATAAAATACAAAAAAATAATCTTTATAAACAAAAAGTACCAAAAAACCATTTTATTAGAAACAGAAAATATCTACTACTTATTATTTATAACCTTTAAATTTTATAGTAATTACAATAAATGACATTCTATTTACATTTATTTTAAAATGTTTAATATAACTAATGAAGGATATAATAGTATTTACACATCTATTATTATTATTTAAATATCTATTAAATCAAAACAACCCAAACAAATATCTAACATATTATCCACGTAACCTATATTTACTCCACATTTAAAACAATATATATCACAATTAAACAACCTAATAAATCTATAATTATTAAAAAATTATCTATTAAATCAAAACAATCCTACTAATCCGGCCACATTTAAAACATTATATTTATTACAATTAAACAACCTAATTAAACATAAAATTATTATCGAATTACCTATTAAATCAAAACAATCCTACTTCTCACAAAAATAGATCTAATAAATATAGGACGTTATATCAACAATATATCTAATAAATATCTATTTTAAATCGAAATTTTTACTTAATCACCAAAAAAACTCTAACAAACACTATATCTTTTTTAAAATATAAACAAACAATCACCAAACAATATATCCCTTTAAAATATCAACAATATATCCGATACCAATTTATCACTTTCTAATAAATATCTATTTTAAATCTAAATATTTATTTAACCACCGAAAACGTGGAACACAACTTAATTCCTTTAAAATATCAATAGTATATCGGCGATCCTTTCTCTTAATTTTTTAACATCTTACGACTTATTAATAAATATTAATAAATCCGTTAAACCTAATTTTTTTCTCTATATATATTAAACCACAACCTAACAATTCATCATTTCCACAACTTTAATGTATCCAAAACAAACTAAACATGACTCCTGCAATTGTTTTTACTTACCTCAAAGACATTAAAACTTTCAAAACCACTTGGAGTATCCAAGTAAAGATAATCCACATCTGGAAACAATATACAAAAATTTCAGGTGAAACACTATAAATGGTTCTAGCTGATCAACATGTAATATATTTTCTTATTTTTTATAAATTCAGTAAAAAAAATCATATTACTAATTTAAATTTTTTTCTCATTTATAGGGTAATAAAATTCATGCCAGCATTAAAAAAGTACTGCTTTCTAAATATCAATCAGTATTAACAAAAGATGAATGGAGAATAATCAATCAGTATTGGAAGAACTTGCCAAATCTTTTGAAATGAATATCACTCCCAAAAGTATCAAAAACCATAACTTTGTAAGTAAACTTCTAAATTTTACGATTTATTAACTTTCATTAGATATAAATTCTTATATCATCAAATTCAATAAGTTATATATAATTTTATATATATATTTATGAATATATAATGATTTATTTGTTAGTCATTTTGTTTCTATTTAATAAATTTATTTAATCTATTTAGTAATCTTTTATTGTCTTTATACACAGTTTATTCCGACATGTTTTATCACTCATCACAATTTACATCAAGCTAGAGGAGAAGCTGTCATAATTGATCATATTGGAACAGAATGGTCAGTATTTCTGTTAACTCAAAATGAACAAAGGAATAATAGGATGCGTTTTGGAAAATGATTCAAAAACTTCCTAATGGCTAACAATCTTGAACATGGTGGAAGTATGGTTTTGGAAATAATTTCTGAAGATATAACTAAAGCAAAATTCATGTTAATTGCATCCTTTTTTTAGTTTTATTTGTTTTATCTTTTTACTCTCTTATTATGTTTAACTCTACTAAACTTTTTGTTAGTCTATTTACTCTACTAGTTTCCTTATTTATTCTATTTAATTATTTTGTTTCCCGAGTTAGAAAAAAAGAACAAAAACACTTGTTTTTGTCTATATTCCTCCATATAGGCCATTTCATATCACTATAATTAAAACAATTTTTAATGTTTTATGTTAACATATTTAGACTTTAATCTTAAATCTACAACTTAATTTAAAACACATAAAAAACAAATCTTTTATTAAACGGATTTCTCCGCGATGTATCGCGGGTCGTAACCTAGTATATTAGTTTATTTTTTGTGAGTCGAATTAATCAACATCATTGGTCTGGTAATCTAATTGTCTTAAAACTAATCCGGTTTAATTATCTGGTTGGGTTAACCTCATACGTCACCGTCACCACCACATTCTACACATCTCGTTCATTTCTCCGTCGTCTCTCCCTTCCTCAAATCCTTCGTTTCTCAGTTTCTTCTCCAAAAAAAAACAAAAATTTTAACACCATTGAATTGTTCATTTTTACTCTCAATTTCTCTTGTAATTTTTTTTGTATTGTTAAATCCAACAATGCTAACACATAGATTGAGAAGCCTCTTATCCCTAAAAAGCTCTTTGATTCCTGAATTCTCATCATCAAACGCCACTTCATCGAATTCATTTACATCTTCAGTACGTTTCTCTCCATTTCATTCAACAAGTGTTTTGTCTGGAAAACCAAGGAACAACTTTGGTTCTGTAAGATCCTTCAAACTTTATCATTAAATCTGCATACACTTGAATTAATTATAATTTTTAATGCTCTTAGATTAATTTGGTCACAGGATAGATCTTCAAAGAGTAATAGAACTTCTGAAAACGAACAATCTTCAAAGGTATGTTATTATATGCCAATTTGAAATTTTAATTAGCAACTCAAAAAGCTGAAATATTTTAACTTTGAATCAAGAATATGAACTGTGTGTATATATATCTATTCTATCTCAGAACTCTTCTATAAGATTCACATGTACTGTAAAGGAGAAGCGACGCACTGGTGCTAAAAAGACTCTACACAATCTTCTCTTCCACAGAGGAATTAGTGATCCCTTTCAGGTGAGTTTTTTTTTGCTTCAATCGCATAAAGTTGTGGTTTTTATTAGCACATTGATATGAATGAGCTTAGGTGTTATTCTTTGTATATGTATATAGAATGAGTGGCATTTCGGGTCAAATTCGGTTAACCGAGAGAGACATATGAAGAAGAAACCTTCACCTGGCCGAGGAAATAAGCCGCGGGATAAGAAAACAAAACGTGAATTGCTTTCTTCTCTTCTTTGTACCTCACAAAACTCTTGCTTCTCTTTATTGTATGTTATTATGTTAGGTTTTTAGTTAGTTGAGGTTTTTTTTGGGTTTCACTCATTTGTATGTTAGGATGGCACAGAGAAGGAAGTCTCGATGATGACTTTGGTATTGATGTTAATAACACATTTGAGAACAAATGGAGAGACAAATGGACAGCTCAATCTCATAAGTCTTCTTCGACTTCTGGATTTGAATGGAGAGAAGGTTGGAGCTGGACAACTCAATCACAAAGGAACACAAGGTTGAATGATGAGTCTTTTGATGAACCTTTGATTGTTGGGTCTAAAACTGAGAGGATTGTTTTGGGTTTGCCTTTAAATGGTCCTATCAAAATTGATGATGTTAAGAACGCGTAAGTCTTTCGACTGGTAATGCTGGTCACTAGAATCTGTAAATGAGTGTTCATTAAAGTTTTTTTCTTGTTTGCAGCTTCAGATCTTCAGCTTTGAAGTGGCATCCTGATAAACATCAGGGTCCTTCTCAGGTATGCTTTTAAAACAAAGTTTGGAACTGTTTCAGGTTTTATATGTGTTGATAAGTTTCTTTTCGATAATGTGGTGGAAATCGCAGGCAGCAGCACAAGAGAAGTTTAAGCTCTGCGTTGATGCTTACAAGTCTCTATGTTCTGCACTCTCTTGATCACTGTTACAGAGGCATCGATGCATCATTCTTAACATCTTGGTCAAAACCATTATATATATTATAAAGATTTATTTTATTGCGCATATGTTTGAGCTTGTCATGAAACATCTTATTTTATAAAGACTATATAACTTGAGAATACTTCGTGTCTTTGACAAAAAATAAAACATCTTTTATAATTCTTAGGTGTCCAAGCTAAACACTAGGCGTAAAGAAAACATATGCAAACTCTAAAATCTTTCATTTATATATATCATTATGGTTCCAAAACTTTCCAACATTTTTGGATTAACAAACGTTGAAGTGATCTAACCAGAGAGCTCCATTTCTGATATGACTTCACACTGGTGGAATAGCAAAACTTCCCACAACCGACCTGTGAGTAGTCTCTGAGTCCAGTGTTGTTAGCATCTGTGGAATCGACATACCACCAGAGATGACGATTTCTGTTTCACAGTAAAGATGAATCCGAGGAATCAGATCGATTCAAATATCTTAGGAGTTGATAGATGAAGTTACAATTTACCTATGCCTTCACGGACTGAGAGATTGGGTCTTATGATGTCCTTAGAGCTAATGAGAAAAATATCTCCAAGATAAAGATGGTTGGTGGGAACATAAACACAACAGAGTTCATCTCCACCAGCACGACTTCGAAGAATCACAGTTGATGTAATGAAACCAAAAGCATATTCTCCCATATGTGGATGTCTGATTATAGCTACTTCCTTAAATGCACCTGAGCTTTGATCTGATACAAAAAAGAAGATAAAGACACATATTATTGGTAAGTAAGATTTCAAATGTTTTAGTATTTTTTGTGAGTTTCACTTTCACCTGGTGAGATTGCTCCACTAATTTGCTTAGAAGCTGAGTAAATATAACTAACGAGAGGCATCTTCTTGATAAACCATTCTCCAATACTGAGAACTGAAGCTCCAAGCCATGAAGACATGAATACACCAACCAGAAATATAAATGTGATTGATGTCACAAACCCAAGACCTGTATCAATTTGTTTCATTAATTAAACAGAAGAAATAAGTGTTGTTGTTGTTGATATTTCAATGTCACTACTTGAGAGATGAAATGAAACTAACCAAACATATTGATTCCAAGATGAGTATAGATTGGAGAGAAGAATCCATCAACAAAATGAATAAACCACCATGTGAAGTAGAATGTGACGGCGATTGGAAGCAAAATTACACTGGACACAATATACAAGTTCAAAGCAGAGTATTCAACAGTTCAATCATCGACAGAGCCTGCCGGAGCACAAGCATATCAAACATACGCTCTAGCTCAGGGCCGGCTCTGATCATTGACAAAAAATCCTATAAGTTCACAGAGAAATTACCATCCGGTCATGAACTTTTTGGAGGCCCAGCTTCTGATGACTTTATAAATCGCCTGTTTGTATACATAATAGAACACAGAATATAACTTAACACACAAGTAAAACAAATCTCTAGGTCAAACACAATCGTTCACTATGTTGCTTGCTTGATCTAGTGAGAATTGGTAAATCAGTGAATAAGAGAAAATAATCGGTTGTTTTCTATCGATCGCGATTCACCGGAGATTTAGAAATGTAAAAAAGGAGATAGAGAATACGAGAAACCTCTTTCCCGGCGACATGAATTGGTGAAGCGAGAGGAGAAGGTGGAATAGATAAAACGACTTCGTGAGGAGAAGCTCCGGATTTATGCATCGGAGGAATTAATCGTTCTATATCTCTCTCCCTCGTTTCCATCTATATATCTATCTCTCTTACAAAACTTTTCAGAAACTTTCTCTCTCGCTCTCACAATCTCTATACAGAAAAACCTAATGCGTCTCTCTGTGTCGATCTCCGATGTCTCTTCTCCCGCGTGAGTGAACAACGAACGAACTGCCTTCGCTAAGGTAAGCATCTAGCGAAGCATGCATATCTGCTGCTGATACGAATACTCTAACTATTTCGTCGATTATGGGCTTTATAAAAGCCCATTTACTTTCATCACTTATTATTGGGCCTTTATTTTTTAGACTTCCATCCGATGTGGTCTAGATTACTGATGGCAGGCACGTCGAGAGAGTGACTGACTCGTTGTCGTATCCAGTCTAGGGGTAATTTTGGAATTTCAGGTAACGTTTTCAAATTCCTTAAAGCCAATTTGGCTCGTTGAGAGACAATTTTGGAAATTTCATAAACATTTTTAAATTCTTTAGTGGATGCTCTTCTTTAGTCAATAGATATAAAAAACGAGTCTGAGTTCGTGACATCGTGGGTGAGTAGTGAGGAAAGATGTGGCGTTGTCTTCGAGTAGTTTCATCGAGGAGATCGGAATCTGATGGCGCTTTCATCACTTCTCAAGTCTCCAGATTCTTCTCAGCTACTTCGGTATACGACATTTGCTTATCTCCAGTCATACTGTTTGCTCTTAAGCGTTTCTCATCATTTCACCAACTGGTTGATTAATCTATGTGTAAATATCCGATTAGAAAATAATTTTGGTTGGGTTTTGATTGTGTGATCAATGGAATTTGATTTTTATGTATGATAATTTTTGTTTATTTGTAATTTGTTTTTTCTGATTCAAATGGTTGTGTGTTCTCTGTGGCAGAAGACAAGGTATGGATCATCACCGTATACAATCGTTGATCATACATATGATGCGGTTGTAGTAGGAGCAGGTGGTGCTGGGCTTAGAGCAGCAATAGGATTATCAGAACATGGTTTCAACACAGCTTGTATCACCAAGCTTTTTCCAACTCGTTCTCATACAGTTGCAGCTCAGGTACCTACACCTACACCTACACTTGCTTAATCTTGCATAATTAAGTTTAATACAAGCTCTGCTTAAGTTATGCAATTTTTGTGAAGGGAGGTATAAATGCTGCTTTGGGTAATATGACTGAAGATGACTGGAGATGGCATATGTATGATACTGTCAAAGGAAGTGATTGGTTAGGTATCCTGATAATGTCAGCTTAAAAACTCAAAATATTTAACATCTTGAAAGCTAGATCTTGAATTTGTCTTCTATATTTTGAAAGTTAAATCTGGCTTCTTAAACTTATGTATACACTAGACGTTACTTAATTCTGCTTGTTCCTCTGGTACTGGTTTCTATTTTTAGATGTAACTTGTGTTTTGTTTTTTGTTTGTGTAGGTGATCAAGATGCAATACATTATATGTGCAGGGAAGCTCCAAAAGCTGTGATTGAGCTTGAGAATTATGGATTGCCATTTTCTCGAACAGAAGATGGAAAAATATATCAGCGAGCTTTTGGTGGCCAGAGTCTCGACTTTGGAAAAGGTTATAATCTCAGATTTGTGCAATCTCAAGTTTGAAAACTATACTTGTTTCTTTACCTCTGTAATTTATACAGGTGGTCAAGCATATCGGTGTGCATGCGCTGCTGACCGCACTGGGCATGCTCTGTTACACACTCTTTATGGCCAAGCAATGAAACATAACACTCAATTCTTTGTGGAATACTTTGCCTTGGATTTGATAATGAACAGTGATGGTTAGTATTGATTAAGAGTATATATCTCCGATTCCAGCATTGTTGCATTATTGATATACTTGTGTTGGCAAATTGATATAGATCCTTTTTTCTTCACTAAAGATTTTAAAGATCTTACATTTATTCTAAATGCTTTTGGTATATATAATGAGCAGGAACCTGTCAAGGAGTCATTGCACTGAACATGGAAGATGGAACTTTACATCGTTTCCATGCTGGCTCTACGATTTTGGCGACTGGGGTAAAGGACAATTCTTTGCTTGAAACATATTTTATTTTAAATTTGTGAAACCACAAAGTAATTAATCATTTCTAATATCTATAATTGCCTTCAGGGCTATGGAAGAGCTTATTTTTCTGCAACTTCAGCACATACATGCACAGGAGATGGAAATGCTATGGTTGCACGAGCTGGTTTACCGTTGCAGGATTTGGAGTTTGTTCAGTTTCATCCTACTGGTATCTATGGAGCTGGATGTCTCATCACTGAAGGTCTGTGTTTCTTGATCAAATCATTTAGGAATCAGACAAAAGATATAATTAGTTCTTCACTTTTCTCAAATCTGAATATGTAGGAGCTCGAGGTGAAGGTGGGATTCTTAGAAACAGTGAAGGCGAAAAATTCATGGACCGATATGCTCCAACGGCTAGAGATCTTGCTTCAAGAGATGTTGTCTCAAGATCTATGACTATGGAAATCAGAGAAGGACGTGGTGCAGGTAAGATCATGCATGAACTCACTCCTTTGAGACTCATAAATATACAAGAAACTAGCTTGAGCATTATGTAACATTGCTTTTTAATAGGACCTATGAAGGATCATATTTATCTTCACTTAAATCATTTACCACCAGAAGTGCTTAAAGAAAGGCTTCCTGGTATATCTGAAACTGCTGCTATTTTTGCTGGTGTTGATGTTACAAGAGAACCAATACCTGTATTACCTACTGTGCATTATAATATGGGTGGTATTCCCACAAACTATCATGGAGAGGTGAAGAAGAAGATAAACCAATTTTTAGTGTATATGTTTAGTATATAAAATGTTTGGTTGATTCTAGGTGGTTACTGTTAGAGGAGATGATTCAGATGCTATAGTTCCTGGACTAATGGCTGCAGGAGAAGCAGCATGTGCATCAGTTCATGGCGCTAATAGACTTGGCGCAAATTCACTTCTTGACATTGTTGTTTTTGGAAGAGCTTGTGCAAATAGAGTTGCAGAGATTCAAAAACCAGGTATGGTTTCATAATTCATATGTTTCCAGAATTCCAGCTCTTTAGTTTGATACAAGTAAGTGGTTTTGAATTTAGGTGAGAAACTGAAACCTTTAGAGAAGGATGCGGGTGAGAAGAGTATTGAATGGTTGGATCGAATAAGAAACTCAAATGGGTCACTTCCAACTTCTAAAATCCGTTTGAATATGCAAAGAGTAATGCAAAACAATGCTGCTGTCTTCCGTACACAAGAAACACTAGAGGAAGGTAAACAAAAGCAAAACTCATGTCTTAATGAATATAATCCTAAAAAACATCATATTTGATTTGTTCTTTTTTTGGAGTATGATATTATAGGTTGTGATTTGATTGATAAGACATGGGATAGTTTTGGTGATGTCAAAGTAAATGATCGAAGTTTGATATGGTAAGATTTTTAAGGTTAAAAAAGATATGTGGGTTTGGGCTAATTAGTAAAGCTCTGTTTTTTGGAAATTAGGAACTCGGATTTGGTAGAAACAATGGAGTTGGAGAATCTTTTGATAAATGCGTGTGTAACAATGCACTCTGCTGAGGCTAGAAAAGAGAGTCGAGGAGCACATGCTCGTGAAGATTTCACGGTTAGTTCTATACACTACTTACATAACAAAATTGTCCGAGTCAATATGTAGATAATAAAGATTGATTTTGATTATTTTGCAGAAACGAGACGATGTGAATTGGATGAAGCACACATTAGGGTAAACTTTTTCTCTTTTCTATCTCTTTGAAGCCTTTTGGGAACAATAAATCAATAGTAACTCAAAGAGTACACAATTTATTACAAAGCTGAAACTGTTTTTGTATTAACTCAATAATAAAAATGAGTGTTTTTGTTTATGTATGTTGAAGGTATTGGGAAGAAGGGAAGGTGAAATTGGAGTATAGAGAAGTGCATATGAATACATTGGACGATGAGGTTGACTCTTTCCCTCCTAAACCTCGTGTTTATTGAGATTTCTTTAAT
>KE158800.1:162038-193293 GCA_000411055.1 Leavenworthia alabamica | reverse complement strand
TTTTTTTTTTTTTTCACTAGCAAAAAAAATTATCACTCTTATAGAGTTTAACAAAATATCAAAAATATATTTAAAAAATACATGTTAAACGGAGAGCTTAACCGCTCGCTTGGATGAATGCCTCCTACATCGAATTAAGCTATGCTTTCGCTGTTTATGAAGAATTGTAACCAAGCCGAACCACCGATTGCTAAATATTACTGAATAAATAAAGATTTTAATAATTAATCTTGTTTTAATAAAGATTTTTTTTTTTTTTTGATCGGTCCATTTTTATTAAGAAGCCCATAAGGCTAAATGGAAATGAAGTTTAAGATACAATCTAAAAAGTTCAATAGGCCCAAGGCCAGTGTGGATGAATATAATTGCTATGGCCCACGAAGACCGTCCATGATTTAAAAGTACCACGTTTTATTATTTGTTTTTATATAAGCAAACCGATAAGCTTTAATTGATTAATGAGCCGAAAGGCACGCAATGATCCACGCGGTTGACTTTAAACCGTTAGATTCAATAAAACCGCTTAATCTTGACCGTACATCCTTCTAACCTTTAGTATAAAAGATAGGATGTGTTGATCTTANNNNTGCCGCTGCCGCTGCCATGGCGATGGAACCTGATCCTTATGGCTTCTATTTATCGTAGAGATCATCTCTATCTTTGAGTCGGTTATGTTATCTCAGCGATTTTGTAGATCAGATAGCTTATCGATGGATCTTCCGTTCGCATCGGTAGATCTGCTCCAGATCTGACTTTCTCTGCAGGTGAAATTCATATCCTTGTTCAGATATCTTCTCATATGTTCTTTTGTCTCAATTCCAGATCTGTAATCGCGTTGTTTGCTTTCAATTCTCAGATCTGTAATCGTGATATTCATTTTCAATTCTCAGATCTGGACTTGGATCTACCTATGAGGAGGCTTGGTTAGAGACGAGATCTGTGAATTATATTCTCAGGCGTTAGAATCCGGAGATACTTGGAGAAAAAAAACCTTTCAAGGATGTGAAGCTTGATGCGTGTGTTGAATTGAATTAGGGTGTATAAGATGTCTTGGATAGCTAATAGCTTCCTAATTACATCTTTGTCATCCGACCTTTGCCATGTCAGGTGCGCTTGCATGGCAGGTCAAAAACAGATACCTCAATAAAATAAATTATTTTGTGGGTTTTGGAGAGGGGATCGCACGGGTCAATATTTTTCTCCCGGGTTCTCCTCTCCTGTTCGTGTCTCTCCTCTCTTTTCTCTCCTTCCTTCACCTCTCCTGCAAAATTCTTACAACAACGTAGAATATATCCTGAGAAATCGATCATAAGCAGAGGTAATGTTCAATCTGAAGCTGTCGGCTATATCAAATCTGCTTGCCTAACAATTACCGAGAATCAATTCAGGTACTCATGAATTTATTTATTTATATTATCAAGTATAATCACCCTACGCGAATAGGCTCTCAATTCTAAAACATCTCAATCATTTACCAACATTAAAGGGCTGTTTGTTTCTTCATCTAGATAGGTCATTCGAATGACAAAAATTGTTCATCCAGATGATTCATTTGTATGGATCATTTGAATGAATTTTAAAATTTAGTTTAAATTTTAAAAACCATTAGGATGATCCAAATTGGACCATTTAGATGGAGATGATTGATCTAAAATATTTTTTTTTTTTAAATATCAAATTATTATTTAGTTTATTTTATTTGTTATTTTAAACATTTCAAATGTTGATATATTTACTATATATTATATTTTTTATACTTTTTTGTAAAAGCTAAAATTTAACAGTTTTTGATATAAAATACGTAATTCTGCGATTTTGATATATTGTTATTTTATGTTTTTGGCAAAAAAATGATTTTGTAGTTTCTGTCAAACTAAGTCGAAAATGAGATTTATTAGTTTTTTTCGTATAATTATAATTTTGTGTTTTTTTTACTAGAATTTAAATTTTAAGGTTTTGGCAGAAAAATATAAATTTTTATTTTTTTCAGCCAAAATTGAGATTTTTCGGTTTTGTCTGAAAATATAATTTTGAGAGTTAGAGTTTTGACGTAAAACTGTAATTCTGCAGTTTTTCGCCAAAATAAATTTTTGTAATTTTAAAATTTACGAAAATATAATTTCTAACCAAAATATAATATGTGAAAAATATAATTTGAATATCAAACAAACATCAATATTTTATTTTCATTTAAATGATTTAGCTAGATGAGAAATAAAAAAATCAATAAAAACAAACAACATCTAAATGAACTATTTAGATGAAATATTTAAATGAATCATTTGAATGTAAATGTGAAATGTACAAACAAACAGGGCCTAAGTCCCTATATTTCCACTTCAATTTATCGAGCATCAAATTATACTTTTGTTTTTTCTAATTGTTTGCTTATATAGCTATTGGTAACTAAGTTGACTAAAAAAAGCTATTGGCAACTAATCTTATGAACCTATTAAAGATAATTTTCTGTATTATATATTTATATCTAATTTTTTTTATGAAAAGAATATAGCGTTTGTGAAATATGTAAAAGATTATTTATAATAATGTTGCCCAAGGAAAGATTATTAGTGATTTATATGTGATGTGGATCCAATAAGTTTCTACATGATTATGAGTATTGTTCTAGGAGTTTGTGGGATATGGCTTCAAGAAGTTTCAACATGAAGGTGAGATTCTCGGAGGTTACTAAAAATTTATGTGTAATACATTATTTTAACTTACTATTGTCAAGATTGTGTTGATAATTACGTTACATTTAATATTTTTATTTATTAGATTTTATTGATTAATATGCTAGTCATATAATATCTATCTACCGATTCTATTGAATTTAGGGTTCAAATTGCCCTGTCAACTAAGTAATGGCGACGTCAGTGGAAAATGTATTGCTGCTAGGTATTAGAAAATGATTATAAATTTATAAACTATTAATTTATAATAGTTGCGGTTTGAAATATAACTAACGGTTATGGGCTTGAGCGGTTATGTTAAAGGCCCATTGGTTGTAGATCTGTAAGCTCAAAATGGTAGAGCGCTCATCTTCTTGTGGAAGATTGAGAGGTTGATGGTTCGAATCCATCCAGTTCTGTTTTCATTTTCCTAACTTTCTTGTTTATTATTGTACATGCGTTTTTTACTTTAATATTCCTATATAACCCTGAAAAGCAAAGATGTTTGATCGTTTTGTTGACTCGTTTCAGCTCCTTGGAAAATAGTTAACTAGAAGAAACTCACAGACTACAGAGACAAGAGCGAGAGAGAAACTCACCATTACTCTTTACATCCCTTTCTAAGCTTAATCGACCATGGAACTGTCTTCTACCAAGTCCTGATGAATCGAAAAGATGTTTTTTAAAGCATTCATCTGAAGATGGATGTAAAGGAGGTTATAAATTGGCTTTCATAATATTCATAGTTCATATTACAATGTACTATGGCTTCAAAGACATGTTAAATGGCTAGTAACTAGTTGTGAGAGTTCGCCTTCTTTGCTAACATCTCTTATCTTTCTGAATATTGAATCCGCTATTGTTGAGAGCTCTCTCTGGGAACAAACAAAAAGTAAGGCCCAAAAAGTCAACTAAGTCTCAGATTTTTCTTAATATTTTAAGGGCCCAATTGTTTTATTAGCATCTTAAGAGGTCATATTTATTTATTTTTCATTTTAGGGTCACCGATGTTTTACGAAGTTTTCTTGGATAGTTGGATTCTTTAAAACTTTGATTTGAAGATTCAGGTGGGGCCCAATATAAAAGATAAAGGAGCCATTTTCCAAGGGCCCAGATTTTTGCTTAGCATTTTAAGGTCCAGATTTTTTCTTAGCATTTTAAGAGCCCAATTGTTTTTTACGTTTTAGGACCTTATTAAAAAGAAAGGCCCAAAAAGAATTTGTTAGGTGGAAGGGTTGCAAATATATATTTTTTTCCTAAAGCACTCACACAAACTGGACCGGGCCTGTGAAGATAAGAAACGGTCTTTTTTTTGTCACCAAAGAAGTTGCTCTTCATCGAGCTGTTCAAGTCTTATGTTTCAAGAAACAATGTAGTTTACTGCACCCAAATCATCAACAAGCATAAAGTGCATTAGTTTGCTGCAACATTAAGGAGTTGCAGACCTCCTGAACCTTATAAGGGCAAAGTAATCAAATCCAAATGATCTCTCGATTAAACAAAACAAAAAGATGCATTTTTATAGATTCAATCATTAAAACAGAATTAAAAAAAAAATGCCTATAGCCAATATAAAGCCATTCGAGCAGAGAGTATAACATGGCATAACTCATCAATGAAGTTTTAAGACTAGTCAAGCATGTAAATTCTAGAAGCAATGTCTTGAACCAACCAATCAAAACCTTCCAATAAACCTTCACCTGTGTATGCACTGCAACCCACTATTTTCCAGTGCCTACTATTATCCATTGACCCTAAATTTAACACCTTCACAAAACAACACAAAATGTCAAAAACATCTTATTTATGAAAACCCTTTACAGAACAATCATAAAAGTTTCAAAAAAAACTTACTTTGCCAATTTCTTCAGGTGTAAGAGCACCTTGTATATCTTGCTTATTTGCTAGTATCAACAAAGATGACCCAGCTAGTCTCTAACCATTAATAAAACAAAAAAACAAGATTTTAACATAGATTAATATAAAATTTAGAAACTTTTATAACATACCTCTTCCTTCAAGAGATTATCAAGTTCCATTTTACAATCATCTAATCTCCTAAGATCAGAACTATCAACAACCCAAACCAATCCATCAGTTTGCTCAAAGTAGTTTCTCCAATAAGATCTTATAGTCTTTTGACCTCCTACATCCCATATATTAAGTGTATACCTAATAATATATAACAAGTGTTTTAATGAACAATGACTATAACATGTTCGATGAAATTACTCAACCAAAAAAATTGAATTTTTACTTTTGGTATACAATGGTTTTGATGTTGAATCCAAGAGTTGGACTAATCACACTTGTATCTTCTCCATTTATCTTCAGAACTATCGTTGTCTTCCCTGAGTTATCAAGTCCACTACCCAACAAAAAAAACTCAGATTTGAAAAATGTATAGATTGGAGAAGATTTATATTGAGTTTTGGAATGTGACTTACACCATAAGAATACGCATCTCCTTCTCTTTCTTCTTTATTTTTTTGATTATGCTTAACAATCCCATTTTTTTGTTACCAGATCACGCGATGGCTCTTGTCACCGACGACGACGGAGATAGCTTTTAAAGGACATCGACGATTATTATGGGCCAAACATTTAAATAGTATTTGTTTTTTCAAATAAAATATTTGGGCCTTTAATAATAAAAAAAGCCCAAATAATTATTTGATAAGTATGAGCCATTGGTCTTATGGACTAGTGGGCTACGTCTAACTCTTGAAGCAAGAAAAATATATGAATTTGTTTTATAAAATCTATTAAATATGAGTAAAATCAACAAAAAATATTATTTTCTTAATTAACATAAAATTCAATAAACAATACTTAATTCTTATAAAATATTATTTTGATGTTTTATCATATATTAAAATGATTTAAATATACAAATACGCTCCTATTTAATACATATTTTAACTACATCAAAATAACTTAAATATAAAAGTTTTTAAATTTCAATAAAAGGAAAATTTAGATATTAAATATAAAAATAAAGAACCAAACAGTATTGATTACATATTAGAGATAAAGATTAAAGTGATGAGAAGTAGAAGATAAGGATGATGAGTAGTATTAGTGTATCTTACTACATCTACAAAGTCAAACAGTCAAACTTGCAAAAACAATATTAAGAAACAAAGAAAAAGAAACTTCAATCGGATCTTGATCCTTTTGAGGTATGTTTCTTCTTTTTCTTTATTTAGTTTGATGTCATTCTCTTTGTTTTATTCTTCTTCTTCTGTTGAGTGTTGAAGACGGATCGTATCATACATACACTCATACATTGGTGAGTAGTTTTGATAATAAATTAAAATCGATAAAAATACATAATTTATTTAAATCTCTTTTTGCATGCATGTATTTTATATCTACGTATCACAATTATTGGCTGCAATATAAAAGAGATAAATTACGACAGTATAATTTTGGTCTTGATTGTTTCTTTGGTGCTTGTTATTGCATGAAATATGTGATTTTATTTAATAAACTTAATAGTTTTAATATTACACCAAAGGTGGTAAACTAGTGATAGTACAAGGAGATTTGTTTTAGTATTCAAAAATTTAATATGATAAAGAAAGTTTATTTATTCATTGTAAACGTAAATTTCAAATACTATGAACGTTTGAAATTTGCATTTTTATTCAGTAAAATCGGTGAAGTTGTATAATATATGAAAAAATGTTTTATTTCTTTTTTCATATATATAAAGTAACGTTTGAAACGTTTTTTGTGAATTCGAGGTGAAAACTTAACCAAGAAGAAACAATTGTACCTAGACATTTTTAGATAAATAGTAAAAAATATATATCAAAATATCTTCAACGACGCATTATTTTGTGTTTATACATAGTAAATAGTTTTATTTATATTTGAACTTATATATTTAAATATGAATTATTTCAAAAAAATATTTTCAACATCACTGAAGTTTTTAAATCAGAGGTGAATATAAAGTTTAATGTTGTCTCGTGAATAAAAAAATAATATATGTAATTATAATAGCAATGCCAAAGGAACACAACACTTTGTGTCTTTAGGGTAAGTAATCATAGTTTGGGTTTCTTGTTCCACAAAACAAAGAGCATGTGTTAGAAAGAAATAAAATAGAGAGAAGCAACTCTTAGCTTGATTTTATTCTCTTTGTTTGCTTAAAGCCTGACTCTTTCTCTCTTTGGGTCTCTTGAATCTTTAATATTCTTTGAATCTTTAATTTGATCATATTATTATTTTTAGACTAAAGTATAATGTTGTCAGTTCATATTCAAGGGTATGACACAAGAAAAGAAGAAATTGAAAAAATTATTCTTCAACCAAACTAAATTGCAATCTGAATTTTTTTTTAATAAAAATTTCAGGTTATATATATAAGACTTGGTTGTTTTAACCATAGCATAATAAGAGTAAAAACATTTCATAGTAGAATTTTGATAAATATAGATTAATATTCAATAGAGAAAAATTAATATGAACAAAATTAAATAATAAATATATATTTTTTCTTTCCAAATTTTTATTATTTTTAAATATTACTTTAAATAAATTTTCAATTTTCAATTTATATTTCTAAATATTTATGTTATTTAATCTTTAATACTTGTTTTTACTATATTCTTATATTTGTTGATCAATAAAATTATTATAAATAAATGAAAAAGTAACTTAAACCAAATATATTTAGAAATAACACTGAAACCACAATGACATAATTCAAATTAGGTTTCTAACTCCATAATGAATCCTTCAACAAAAAATATATTTATAACAAATTATTTATGAGTTCATCTTAAGTATAAGCCAACTTGCTTTCAAGTTAAGATTTTGTAGCCTTTGAAATTTACTATTATTCTTGTCTTGGCAAAACATCATCTACTTTAGGAGAAGAATGAACCAAGTATATAACCCAAAATTGGAAAAAAATAAAATAAAGAAAAAGGAAAAAGAAGTAGCCATTGAGTGTTTAGTATTTATATATCCAGTTGAGTTTTTATTTTATTTTTGCTTTAAAAATAATTTGAGTTTGGAGTTTGCTTCTTTGACTGATCAATTGAATCTCTCACTCCCCAAGCCAAAGAAAGAACATAAGATGTTGCTTTTGATCATTGCCAAGAATCTCACTTCACAATTCCCTTTTACTTTTTCTTTTTTTTTTTCTTTTGTTAAATTCTTAGCTTAAACAGTACTATTTTACCTTAATTCTTCTTTTGTTTTTTGATAATTTTCTTTTTAACAAACAAGAGATTATTAGATTTTAGTTTCTATAACTACAATGACATCAAAACCTCTCAAGCCTTTAATTCATAATTACAATTAAAAAAACATTAATAATGTCTTAGTTTTACTTTTCTTGAACCTCAACATAACCAATCAATTCCATGTTTAAGGGTCCACCCATTTAGATATTTTAGATTAAATAGTTTTTTTTTTAATTTGTCTATAAAAATATTTTTGTGGCTAAAATATATCTTTAAATCCATAAAACCATAATCTTAATTTATAAAAATCTGAAAAAAACTTAGTTTATAAAACATATATAAATATTAATTTTTTTTTTAATTTAAACTATATTAGTAAATTAAAAAATAAAAACTTAAAAAATATTTTTAATCAATTAGATGTTCTAAACAACAACAGATTAAGTGACCTACCTTTTTTTAATGTAATAAATAACTTATGATTTATATAAGTTTTATTTTTAATAGCACATATATAAATGATATAGTTCCACATTATTTTATCTATCACAATTTAGATTTGAAAACAAAGTTGTATAGTTTAAAACGATAACCTTGCAATTTAAAATAACAAGTGTAACCTTTTTGAAATAATAACTTTTGTTATAGTTTAATACTTTTGTTGTGGTTGTCAATATCAAATTTTGTTTTTTAAATGTAATATAAAATGTGACTTATATATACTAATTAATTAGCGGTGTATATTTGAGTTGGAAGATGTATAAAAAGATCTATTATATGATGAAATGAAAAGGGACTTGGTAATCGAAGAGAGACAAGATCCTTAGAAGACCGTGACATTGTCACTCACGTGACCTCTTTTGACCACCTCTTCCGACAATAAAACTACATATACACAAACACTTATCATTATTACTTATTAACTTACATTAAATATTAATATTTAAAAGTGTTTCCTTCATCAAAACATATAAATGCAAATTCTACTGTATTTTTCTTAACATTGTTAAACTAACTTTTATACTTTGCTTTTGTTCACTTTTATTTGAAATAAACATAAAAAAGAAACTACTCATTTCATGTATTATATATTTGAAATATTATTTTCAATAAAATTGAAGCAACATGAAGAAAAAAAAACATGTTGAATTACTTTGATCTTGCTTGATTCAAAAATGATTTTTGAAACAATAAATTTGGAATGTAGAATTGAAATATATAGTGGTGCCCTACTTCTTAAAACATATATTATTCATTGTAGAATTGTTGCTTTATTTAGATTAAAGTAGCAAATAATATAATATACACTACATTAATAGATTCGATCACATAGTTATCACAGACCAAAACCTCTTTTGTCGTTACTCAAGCTTCCAAGTGTCTATATATATGTAGCCATGTCATAACTTACTCACAAAACAACCATAACATCAACACACATTTCTCTCTTATCTCTTAACCTTAAGTTCATGATGGGATACCAAACAAACCCTAATTTCTCCATGTTTTTTTCTTCGGGAAATGACGACCAAAACCACCACAATTATGATTATAATAATCTATCTTCATCAACTTCTGTTGACTGTACTCTCTCCCTTGGAACACCCTCCACTCGTCTCGACGATCAACGTAGATTTTCTTCAGCTAGTTCTAACAACATCTCTGGCGACTTCTACTTTCAAGGAGGAAATGGTAAAACGACGTCGTACAAGAAAGGTGGTGGTGATCATAACCTACCTCGCCGTTGTGCTAGCTGTGACACCACTTCTACTCCTCTATGGAGAAATGGACCAAGAGGACCTAAGGTAAACACTTAATAATATATATGTAATGAAATAAAGTGTCATTGTTCTCTATGAAGTGCATGTATTATTGAAAAAAGTATCTTGATTGTAATGAAAGTAAAAAGTGAAATTATATTATACCATGCAAAACTCTTCTATATCCTACGAATTTTCGAATCAAATTTTTGTCACATCGTATATATTTTTGGTTTTACAGTCAATTATTTTAATTCATCTCTATACTAACTTATACACATTTGGTTTTATATGTCTTTGAAATATACTTAAAACCGGATTTGTTAAATTTATAGATATTATATCATTTTTCAAGTTATATATTTTAAAGTGCTACTTGTAATATCTAGTACATATAAACTATATAACATGCATTAAATTTCATTGGTATTTTGTATGTGACACATCATTTTTTGTGTAGTCATTGTGTAATGCATGTGGAATCCGATTCAAGAAGGAGGAGAGGCGTGCAACCGCCAGAAACTTAACGATCGCCGGTGGTGGTTCATCGGCGGCAGAAGTCCCGGCAGAGAATCCTTATAACGGAGGTGGAAACTATTACAATAATCATCATCACTATGCATCGCCGTCGCCGTCTTGGACACATCAGAATACACAGAGAGTTCCATATTTCTCACCGGCGCCGGAGATTGAATATCAGTTCGTTGATGAAGTCACGGCTGCTTCGTTTCTATCTTGGAATTAAAAGTGACATAGCAACCCCGACATTGATCACCTTCTCCACCATTTTGACAAGATAAAGAAAACACTTTTACGTATGGATGATGATGATGAAAGGTCTTATCACATAAAGTAAAACTAGTCTTGGTCAAATTCATTATTATTTTAGTTTCTTTTTATTTTATTTAATATTTCTTACCTCGACTCTAGCTACTTGTGTTTTCTTTTCATAACTTTTTTGAAAGCTATATTGTGTTAATGAACAAATACGTACTGTGTAACCCTTTTCATGATGTTTCCACTTACTTTGACTGTATGTGACACATATATTATAACTTTATTTTATTTCGTCTTTTATTCTTTTTATGAAATTGATGATAAAATGAGTCATATGTTTAACATGAATTTTGAAACTAAAGTTTTAAACCAAATCAAAATGGTTTTTGTAGGTCTTTTAGTAGAGTTTATTTAGACTGTGAAGTTTATTACAGAGAAAGTAAGTTTGTGTCTTGTCCAATCCACTGAAAATAATTATATGTTTGTAGTCGTTAATTATATCTGAATAAATCATAATACAAATTCATGAATGTATATATTATATAGTAACCATAGAGCTTTCATATAAATATCCAACAACAAGAAAAGATGTTTTTCAATAAACTTAAATGAACATTACAATATATATATATAAGTCTAAAATGTAACACAAACATTCGCCTAAATATATAATAGTTAGGCCTTTATTTATTGTAGATTGCATACTTAAGAGTAGATGTACCATTGCTCCATGTTGAGAATATCTCAACCAATCCTGCAAAACAATAAAATAAAACAAAAAATATATACGTATTAAAGAGCTAAAAATATGGTCTATTAATTTATTTAATAATATGGTCTATTATAGAGCTAAAAATATGATAATTTTCGTTAATTCCACCTTAATTTCTTTCTAAAACTATGGTATATAAAGCATACGTTACGTTCTATATAAAGTTGACTATTATTCAAAACGTACGTATTACAATCGACATTAGGAGATGCATCAACAGGCAAACTCGCTCCACAATTACTAGCAAGTGCTTCAGCCAATTCAGGCTTCACAGAGACACCATTAGCCACTGACTTGATACATTGACAAGCTGCTTTCTTATCTTCTGATGTGGTGGTAGCCGCCGCTAAACTTTTAACTCCGTCACAACATGTCTCCGGTGGCATGCCACTTCCGCTGGTTAAGTAGCTCACACATGGCTGTAAATCCTGTAACACAACACTACAAGATATAGCAGATTCAGAGTAACGAGGTATAAAGAATACTCCAAGAACGGAGATGATTGCTAGAGTTTTCAATACGCTTGTCATTGTTGAATTTAAGAAAAAAATTTAAATAAAATTCTTAGGGTTTTGTAATGTATATATGTAAGTGAAGATCAAGCGTTTATATATGCGTGGCTAAATAGGAAATCTATTATTAAAATTTAGAAAATTATTAGATTTGGTGTGAATTGTGATGGAGTGAAAAATATACTAATGTAAAAGTCAAAATTTTGGTGTGACATTTATAAATATAATTTTTTGGTCTAGGTAGGTAGGTTACGTATGCATGGCTTGTCAGGTTAGGTTTGTACATTTTTAATCGTTTAGGTACAAATTGTGAATACATCTTCAACACTCAAAGATGACGTGTTTACTTACGTGTTTGAGGTTACTCAAAATAAAATATTTTCAGAATTTGAGAATATATAAATTGTATAAGGTATGAAGTATGAAACGTCGGTTATATTATATCTTCAACACATGTAGTTTGTACAAGGGATATTAATCTGGTTTTTAAGGTTTTTTTAGGGTTTATAAAATAAGGTTTTAAAACTAAGGTTGATTGGCAATATTACCGAACGATGAACTCGTATAATAGAAAATATTACATTATTATTAAACGGATATAAAACTTACCTCAATTTAAAGCTGAAGAAAATCTTATAATGTTATTAATTAAAACTTTCATAATTAGTAAATCAGTATTCCTTAGAGTAATTTAATTAATATTAATCTGTCAAATTATAATTATGCTATTAAATTTATTATTATTATTATGCTATTTTGAAAGTTATAAGTAAAAAATTAACATAAAAAAGAGAGAAAAATAACCATTCAAAAAGTCTAACAAGATAAATATTAAATCAAAGACAACAAGAAATAATTGAATTAATAAATATACAAAATTAACCCAACACCAAATACATTATAATTAATCCTTAACTCAAAACTTTTAAATTCTTCACCTTCGAACAGCTCTCTTTAACCAAAAACATAAAGTAAACACAATGGTTAACTTTGTGGAGTTACAAAAACCAATGTTGTATAGTCTTATGAAATGGGCTGGTGTGGTTCCATACACCATAGAGATCGAACCAGGGACCAAGATGAACTTCTGGATCCCAAAAGAAACCCTTAAAACCCCCAAAAAATCAGACAAAAACACTGCCGTGGAACCCAAGAAGCCTACGAAACCAGCCATTATGTTGATCCACGGCTTTGCAGCTGAAGGGATCGTAACATGGCAGTTTCAGGTCGGTTCACTAGCCAAGAAATACTCAGTCTATATACCTGACCTCCTCTTCTTCGGTGGATCCTACTCCAACAACCCGGACAGGTCACCAGCGTTTCAAGCCCATTGTTTGGTCAAGTCTCTACGTATCCTCGGAGTGGATAAGTTTGTCCTTATAGGGTTTAGTTACGGTGGTATGGTGGCTTTCAAGATCGCTGAGGAGTACCCTGAGATGGTTCGAGCCATGGTAGTGTCAGGTACGTACCTATAGGGTACTGGTTAAAACGGGTTAACCCACCCATCATATAACAACTTTTTATCATGATCAGGTTCAATACTTAGGATGACTGATACGATCAGTGAGTCAAACTTGAACAAGTTAGGGTTTAAGTCGTCGGTGGATCTTTTGTTACCAACTTCGGTTAAAGGACTCAAAAATCTATTCACACTTGCTGTTCATAAACCCATGTGGTTCCCGAACCGGCTCTTCAAGGATTACATGGAGGTATACATACTCAAACTGTGACACTTGTGTCATTTTTTAGATTTGTTATTATTTCTAATAGAATAGTAATTAAATAAAATTGTCGCAATATTGTGGTTTCTTTTTGTTACAAATTTTTTTTGTTGTGACAAAATAATTGAAAGTGTTTACAATTGTCACAAATTAATCACAATAATTATATTGTAACGAAAATACTTTTATTATGACAGAATTTTTTTGTAATAATATGAAATTTTTTTGTATGTTGGTTGTAAAAAAACATGGATTAGTTAGGATTTTCGTGTAACTTTATAGCTAGCAAAACCTTTTATTTATTCGTGTAAAATTTTATATTTATGAACCCCTAATCAAATTTTGATTGTGTATATTTCATAATAAGAAAATTAAAAATTCTCATTTGGTTAATAATATATTTGGGCTAAATATGAAGGTGATGATTACAAATAGGAAGGAAAGAGCAGAATTGTTAGAAGCTTTGGTCATCAGCAACAAAGATGTGACAATTCCTCGTTTTCAACAGGTCTTTATATAAAATATATCCAATAAAAATGGCATGAAAATATATGAAATTGTATATTTGTTTTAATTTTCGATTAAGAAACAACAATTATATATTTTCACATGCAGCTACCATAAATATCAACTAGGTATTTTATTTTGTTATGTAGAAAATACATTTATTGTGGGGTGAAAGTGATCAAATTTTTAATCTTCAATTTGCCAAGAACATGAAAGAGTAAGTTTCAATATATATATTTTTTTTAAATTGAAAATTATTATTCATATATATAATTAAGGTATATATATATTATATCCATTTAAATTATGTTTTGAAGGCAACTAGGCGAAAATGCAACAATGGAGAGTATAAAAAAAGCAGGTCACTTGGTACATTTGGAGAGACCTTGTGTCTATAACAGGTGTCTCAAGAAGTTTCTTGTTTCAGTTTATCCCAAAAACTAAATTAAATGTGTGTAAGTGAATTTAGATTTAATAAAATAAATATGTAATCCTCACAGCAAAACTCGAATGAATTGATTTGGTATTAGTTATTCACTTGTCAAAACTTATGTAACATATTATATAGTTTTCAAATAGTGTAAATTACTTTATTCAATGTTGCAATGTTATGGCACTAATATCTTATTGGGCCTAATTTACATGAAGACAAGATTACCAAAGTGTTAATGGTCAAGACTAGTGACTGTAGATAATGAGAAGTAGGTTACTAAGCCCAAAAAATAAAATAAAAACATAGCTCCAATTGTGTCTCTATTTTGGCTTAATGTATCAATAAAATAATATATTTATAAAATTAAATAAAAATAAAAATATGTAAATAAATTATTTTTTGAAAAAAAACTTTTAAGATTTTATATTTGAAACCGAAGGAGTAAAACTGAGTCAAAGAGTGGAAGACAAAAGGCTGAGCAGTTGCCACGTGGCGAAATGATGAGCAAGTCCACTTTACATGTCTAATGCATCATTACTAGAAGTTCAATCCATATATATATATATATAAACTGATAAACATTCTTACTATATTAAATAAAAATGATTATACACAACCATAATAGTATATGATTATTTGAATATTTCCCATATCTAGTTTACTCGGAAATTGCTCCATAACAAGTTGCCATTGTTGACATTAACCATTTAAAAATTCATATCAAAAATATTTCTCTGCCAGAGTATGTATAATGGCTGATGCATTACTCCTGGTCATGTATTTCCATTTTTTATCTTATATTTTTATGTCAATTATATTTTTGTTTCTCTATAGAAATTTTTTTTAAAAAGTTTTGTATTAACAATACTGATGAAAGTATTTATGTCTTTGAACACTCTCTCTATATATATATTATAGTTCATAAAAACTGTAATGCTTCATTTATTTTTTCAGTAGTCAAACTCTTATCGAATTACAATCATTCAAGATCGGAGGTTAAAAACGATAATTAGTAGTTATTATTCTAAGCCCAATTCTCTCGGACCCATTGTTTATTTAAATCTAATTTGGAGTCTAAATCATACAAATTGCACCAAAATATTTGAATATAATATTCATAATTTTTGTCGCCAAGGAAAAGTTATCATTAGAATTTAAGAATCTAAAAAAAAAACATTTCAGTCACCAAGTATTAGTATTGTTTATTGTCAAAAAATCGAGTTGATGGGACATGTCGCACATGAGACAATTCATACAATGTTACATGTATCTGGACCCATATATGATATATCAATTAAAAATAATTGTTCTACTAATTTATAAATAAATAAATCCTTATGTCCTCAACGACTCGTAATCATTATTACCGATACAATCTTTTTTGGTTTTCTATCATGATCTTGTGATCTTTTGGCTTCAATTCATAAAAATCAACCATAGCTAAAAACAAACAGTACTCTATATGTTAACCAATTAACAAAAAAACTATACTATATATTGTTTTAAATAAAGAAGAAAATTTACGAGTGTGCGACCAATGTGCAAACACTGTATTGATAGAGAAACAATGTGGCACTGTATACGACAAGTCCACATCTTCTTTGATAGTGGTCTCTTCTCTTTTACTATTGGCACAGACCAAACCCACTTGCTTTCCACATTTCTCCATTACATTTTCTTTTATCTCTTGGAAATTGATGGCCAATAGGAAACACAATTCAAAAATCTCTCTCTTTAATTATTTAAGACCTAAACTTTTATCTTTTAAATATTACCAAATAAATCTTAAACTTAGTTATATAATTTATATTAGTTTCATCTATACTTCATTCACTCTTATAACTTCTAAGCTTTGTTTAGAATATTTTTTCACTAAATTTTTTTTTATCTTTTCTTTCCTTGTTGGGTTATTAATCACTTTTTTAAATGTGGTTAGATCCAATTTCTTCATAAGTTTAATTACTTGTAGATATGAGATTAGTCTAATAGGTTATGGTGGGCTATGTAAAGTCAAAGTCAAATTCTTCATGCTTCTTAGCTTTATGAGAAGCTAAGGCTATGATGATTTCTTTAATCAAGAAAAACTTGGTGCTTTGGAGAGAGATTAATAGAGAGTCTTAATCTTTGTTTATAGAAAAAGTTATAAGATTAGGGTTTCAGAAGCTTCAAGATTCAAATATATGGAAGTTATAGAGAAGATGGAGATGTCAAGACCAAAATCATCACCAAATCATCTTAATCCTCCGAGCATTTACCTTCAAACCACCACCAAAATAAACGGGTCAGACCCGGATCCGGATCCAGATCTTGATGATACCATTCCAATTTCTATAGCTCCAAGATCATACGCTATGCCTCGAACTGATTCTTCAAGGAAGGTGAGATATAAAGAATGCCAAAAGAATCATGCTGCTAGCTCCGGTGGACATGTGGTCGACGGTTGTGGCGAGTTTATGTCTTCATGTAAAGAAGGCACGGTGGAGTCTCTTATTTGCGCCGCTTGTAATTGTCATCGGAGTTTCCATAGAAAAGAAACCAATGGTTTATTTGTTTTCAATTTCAATAACTTTAGTCATTCACATAAACCTCTCATTAACCGCCACGTGTCTCCTATCATGATGAGCTTCGGCGGTGGTGCTCCGGAGGAGTCATCAACGGATGATCTTAACAAGTTTCATCAATATCTTAGTGGTCAAGGAGTTGACCAGTCTCATCACTATACTCACAAGAAACGATTTAGAACAAAGTTTAATCAAGAAAAAAAAGAGAAGATGATGAAGTTTGCTGATAAACTTAGTTGGAAAATGACAAAACAAGAAGATGAAGAAGTGAATCAGTTTTGTCGTGAGATTAACGTAAAACGACACGTGTTTAAAGTATGGATGCATAACAATAAACATGCAAGTTATAAGAAGAAAGATTTGTAAGAAACTATGTTACGTACTTAATTTTGTCTTTAATTACATGTTAGAAAAAAGTAGATTTACTATTTAGATTAAGAATTATAATTTGATATTAGAGCTCAGCATAACGATCTCTTATCTCTCCAGCAATTTGAGATGCTTTTGTCTTTACAGTTTCATAAGCATTTTTTGTTGATTGTTTAGCTGAAACGTATTTTTCGCCAACTTTTTTCATTGCTTCTTCGAATCCTCCAGAAGTTTCATCTTTAGCTTTGTCCATATAATCAATAGAATGATCTTTTACTTCTGTTGCTTTGTCTTTACCATACTCCATTGTATTCTTTGACCTTTCTTTGGCTCCTTCATAGGCTTCACTGCTCTTGTCCGTAGCCATTCTGATTACGTTAGTGGTTTTGTCGTAGCCGTGACCAGCCTTTTCATATGCGTATTCTTTTGCATCTTGTGCTTTTTTGTAGGCGAAGTCTTTGGCTTCATTAGCTTTCTCATAACTAGAATCTTTTGCCTTTTGTGCACTACCATAAACAGATCCCACCTTATCATAAGCCATGTCTTTGGCTATGCCTGCTTTTTCATAGGCAAAATCCTTAGATTCTCCTGCCTTTTCATAGGCCATTTCCTTTGCATTTCCAGCTTTATCATAGGCAATGTCCTTGGCATTTCCCACATTCTCATAAGCCATGTCCTTCGCATGGCCTGCCTTCTCATAGGCCATGGCCTTTGCATTTCCGGCCTTATCATAGGCCATGTCCTTGGCATTGTCCGCCTTCTCATAGGCCATGTCCTTGGCATTTTCCGCCTTATAATAACCAATGTCCTTGGCTTTGCCCACATTCTCATAAGCCATGTCCTTGGCATGGCCCGCCTTCTCATAGGTAAAATCCTTAGCTTGCCCTGCCTTTTCGTAGGCCATGTCCTTCACAGTGCCCGCCTTATCATAAGCCATATCATTTACATTTCCCGCCTTATCATAAGCCATGTCCTTAGCATTGCCCGCCTTATCATAGGCCATATCTTTGGCATAACCCACTTTCTCGTAGGCAAAATCCTTCGCTTGTCCTGCCTTTTCGTAGGCCATGTCCTTCGCATTGCCCGCCTTATCATAAGCCATATCATTTACATTTCCCACCTTATCATAAGCCATGTCCTTGGCATTGCCCGTCTTCTCATAGGCCATATTTTTGGCATAACCCGCTTTCTCGTAGGCAAAATCCTTCGCTTGTCCTGTTTTTTCGTAGGCCATGCCCTTCACATTTCCCACCTTATCAGTAGCCATATCCTTTGCATTTCCTGCCTTATCATAGGCCACATCTTTAGCATAGCCCGCTTTCTCGTAGGCCATGTCTTTCGCATCACTCGCTTTCTTATAAGCCATCTCCTTTACATCACCAGCCTTATCATAACCAAAGTCCATCATATTCTGAGCACTCCCATAAGCAGATCCCACCTTATCATATGTGAAATCTTTAACGTGTCCTGCCTTCTCATAAGCCATATCTTTGGCATTACCAGCCATCTCATAGGAGAAATCCTTTGCATAACCCGCTCTCTCGGAAGCCATGTCCTTGGCATCAGCAGCCTTGTGAGAAGCCAAATCCTTTGCATATTGTGCCTTGTTCTCTGCAAAATCCTTGGCATGACATGCATGGTCGTAAGCAGAGTCTTTTACGTATTGTGCCTTGTCATAAGCATAGTTTTCTACTTCCTCTTTAGTTTTTTGATACATTCCTACTTCTTCTTTCTTGCTACCAAATCCACTGGAATAAATAAGTAAAACGTTACATCTAAATATAAAACAGAACCGGAACAAGACATTACCAATCTCATAAACACACTTACGTATGATCAACATGAGAGAAATTATAAACCAAACTGAATCAATGTGATGGGTGGTTCGGTTAGAAGTGAGTTTAAGCAAATTACTTACGTTGTTGCCTTGTCGGAGACCCAACCTGCCAATGAAGCGGTCTTATCTTTGACGTCTTGAGCAGTCTCTGTCGCCATTTTCTTCGCTGTTTCGGCTGTGGTTTTCGCCGTAGTATCTGTCCATTTCCCCAAAATCCCCTGTTGCCATGTCAGCACCACCACTACCACAAGCAATACCAATGCTGTTCTTCTTCCCTCAATCATCTCCTTTAACCTGTGATTACGTATCAAAGTTCTACAAATTTGCTTTTGACCAATTCTTTTTTGGTTTCAATGTTTTGATTCTAGTTCCAATGTCCTCGGAAGTTATGGTTATAGAGAAAATGTCCAAAGCCAAGACCAAAGGTCATTCCGAGAAACGGTTACTGTTCGCCACGTGTTTCAACGAGATTACGTGGCAACCAATAATGCGGTTTTGTTGTTTTAAAAAGTCATTACGTGTCCCTATTATATGGTCCACCGTGTTCCCCTCGCAGACCAATAAAGATTAGAGGTCACATGTTTCCAAAACGGTTTACATAAGCAGACCGGTTAAGCCTATATTTAAAAATCTGATTCCAAATCCAACTAAACCGAAATTGAACCAGTCACTCAAACATGTTATATGAAGAGCCTTCACTTGCAAGTCTAACTCTTTGGTGGTGTTCTTGAATTTTATAATCAACGATCTCTTCAAAAAGCTGTGAATCTAAAACACAATCTGGTCGTCCATAAACCGCAGCTTGAACACCAGCTACAAAGTTAGCAATCTCACGACCAGAGAAGCCTTCTGATTTCTTCGCAGCTTCTCTAATTACTTGATCGGTTAAATCTCCTTCCACAGTTATTTTCTGTGACTTCTTCTTAAACAAATGGCTCCATTTAAGGTTCAAGTCTTTGTCACCTTTTTGTTCTTCACCCTTTAAATACTTATTGAGATAAAGTTTAAGAAGCTTGAAGCGTTCTTCTTCACCAGGTAAAGGTAGGAAACTCAATAACCTCGTCAATCCTGTCAGTAACTGCACTGTCAAGATTACCAGGTCTGTTTGTTGCCAAGACAAGAACTATATCACGTGACTGATCACCAGTTCGAGAGAGTAATGCATTGAGAGCACTGCGTTGAGCTTCACTCATGTAAGTACTATTACGTCTGCAATAAAAGATCAAGAATATGACATCATAGAGTTCTAGTAGATGAGAAGAACTAGAATATCAAAGAAGCATTTTACTCGCAAAGGAAAGCATCAGCTTCATCGATGAAGAGTAGTAAGCCTTTGTTTGATTTCTTTGGCTAGAAGATGCATACCGAGTTTTGTAAACTCCAGCAGCTAATGATGAAGCTCCTCCAACAGTCATAATCAGTTTATTTCGATCAGTTAAAAGGGTCTTGACACCGCCTGCCAAGTTCAATATAAAAGCCTGAGATTTGTATATCTCTCAGGAACAATGATTATAAGTTCCAATACCTTCAATGTGACTGAATGTAGTGTTGATAGCCGCAAGCCATTTCTCTCTTTCACCATTAATTCTATCCATAAGCATTCTTCTATTCTGTTCTTCACTAAGTTTAGCTTCATGAGCTCGACCTTCAGCCTCTGCCATGGGCCCATGGCTTTGACACGAATAGTTTCTCGCTCAAGTTCAGCTCTCTCTTTCTCAGTCTGGCGCTGCTGTGATTGAATCTGTTCTTCTGTGGCTATTCTTGCTTTCTCTTTTCGTATAGAAGACTGCTCTTGCATCTTAACTAGTTCAACATTATGTTGTCTCTGAGCTTCATGATCAGCCTGGAAATAATTCCAAGTCAAAGACTTCTCAGTAAAGAACAATCACATAAACACCTAAACATAGCTTCACACAGATTCTTTATAATTAACTACATGTTGTCTTTTTCTTAATAACTCATCTTCATATCGAAGAATATGCGTTTTAGCCTGTGTTTGTTGCTGTGCTAAATTCCTCTGATCCTCAGATAATTTCCGTTGTCTTTCCTATTCATAGATTCAATGGAATTAGAGCAACACTCATATTAAATTTGCAGTAAACAAAGTGAAGAAGGAGAAAGTTACTAACAATGTCCTTGTGTGCTTGAACAGCTTCATTCTGCATTATCTCAGCTCCTAATTCAGCTAATCGAGTTTTCTCTTGCTTTCGCATTAGATCAAACACCTGGTGAACACATTTCACTGTAAGAAATGTCTCTACTCTATAGCTTATTGATTTCTAGAAGAGATTCATCACCTGTTTTGAATGAGGAAGAGAAGAAGGGAAAGTAAAAGCGCGAATCAGCGTAGGCACGGTTCTGTGGTATCGATATTGAAGTAAACGAAGCAGCTATTGCCGCCGCGGAACATGATCTAGATGCAGCCATTGAATTATAGTTTAACCATTTCAGATTGAGAAATGGTGCTCTCAAGGTTGTGGACGGTCGTCGGAAAAAGTTTCTCCGGCAGGCGTGACCATAAACCCTACGGTGGCTATGTTATGAGCTTTTAGAAAAAATTACATCGTCGCGATGGGGTAAAATTTAAATGTGGGCCCATCTTTGAGCCCGTTTTAATGTCCAGTTTGAATATTGAAACTTTGGCTCAGTGTTTGAGTTTTTAATTTACAAAAATATTTTATCATTTTATATTGAAACTTTAGGTTATAGAAACATTAGGTTATCGATTTTATATACTTTAACATATCATAAAAAGTAGAAAAATATTTATATAAGAACAAACATATATATTGGCTTTCAACATTTCGATTTATTTTTCGTCCATATTTTTTTTATTTTTTAAATATATAACAAAAACATTTTAGTTATAGTTTCAAAACACTGAAAAATTTTCTCCACTGAAAAATAAATGTGCATATATGAAATAAAAAAATGGACGAAAATATTTCTAATTTAATATTTTATATGAAGTTATTATTATTTTTTTATATTTATCTTCTTTTATTTCATTTAGCATCAATCCTTTTATTTTGCTTTTATAACTCTAGCCTTTCTATGTAGAATTCGATTTATATAATTTGATACATTACATCTCATTAATTTATGATTTATATACTTTGTCAATTCCATAGAACCAAGACTGTTAGCTATATGAACTTAAATTGATTATAATAATATAATAAAACTGAGAGACATTATTACATAGTTGATACAGAAATTAAAACAAACACAATAAAATATAAGCAAATACATCATATTATTCTTACTCTCTCAAATATCTTATTCTTGATATAAATAGGTATGAACCCTAATAATGGCTTCTATTAGTGTTACGATACCTAGGTTGTGGATAACGTCCTGATTCAATATCATTAACATCTTTAAGAAGTAACTCATAGTGTCTCCTTACTTCTTCAACTGATATACCAACTACTCTTGCAATGTTTTGCCAACGGTCAGGAGTTTCCTTGTCGAATGTAGCTAAAGCCATTTCGAATTGCTTGTGTTGTTTAGTTGTCCATAATGAGCTTGATGTTTGAGATGTGCTCATTGTAGTTATGATGTAAAGAGATGGGTTTTGAGTTGGGTTAAGTTTGAGAGAGTGTTGAGTTCTTTATATGTAGTGTAAGAGAATATATACTTTGAAATGATAGATTTTTGGAATGACCCATATATTCTTTTAGTAACCATATAAAATTTTGGTGAAGTGATAATTTTTGATAGAACCTTCATATGATTATAGTGATGATGATCATTAGAGTATAGTTAGTATCTTAAAGGTTTAATATTTTAGTGCAATGAGAAGATTTTTAACATTTAAGAGGGTTACTTTTTATTTGTTAGTATTCATACATTTTTTACCAAATATATTATTATTTTTACATCTTTGAGTATTTAGGATCTTATGATTATTAACCCATGTTGTATATTATATTATATACTATTCATAAATCAAGTGAGTTTTAAGCTTGTGTTTAACATTTATTTTGTAATTTGATTAGTGTTTAAGTTGTATAGGAACTCCCTTTTATTTGAATTAATTATGGTTTAACTAATTTTACATAAAGTTTAAAAACATTAAATTTTATGTTTTGTTATTTATTAATATATTATTCTAAATATTTTACTGGTTATTGCATTGAAACAATAAAATGAAAATTAAAAATCTAAAACGAATGGAATATTAATTTTAAAACGACATGTAAATAAAATTGGAAAATATTATATTTTTTTTCACGTGTGATTAGCTTTGTTAAAACTTCATTCATTGGTCTTCAATCAATGGACTGTGACAAGAATCGAATAATGCCATTATTAGTCTCAAGATCTTTGAGCAACCTGAGATATATAATCTTACATTTCATGGTTTATATTAAGCATCTATAGAAATAAAGGACGATGATGATGATTTTGTGAATATTGAAGCATATTTGTGTCCGATTCTTTAGCTTGTACTAGTTGTCTGTGAATTATTATGCTTTGTATTTTTAATTTTAGAAAGAAAACATGGACAGAAAAATATGATAAAACACAAAAATTTATGATAGAAATTAAATTTTTATAATTTTTTAGAATTAGAAATATAACTAACTATATATAAATTAATTAAATATAATATTTTATTTGGATGTAAATTTAAAATGTATGAAGTTTGTCTATAAGAATAAACACAAAATTGTACTTCAATTTTAATAAATATAAATATAAATATGCATACAATTCCTAATTTATTTTAAAAAAATATCACGCTAATTTAAATTTTAGAAAATAATTTTATGTAATATATATTTTCTAAAACAAATTTATATAAAAATTAATTATTTGTTCATATTTGAAAAAACAAATATGCAGAGAAAGATATGATAAAATCTGGATACATTATTTGGCTATTTTAAAATTAGAAATATAAATAATTATAAATAGAAATTAGTTAAATATAATTTTTAGTTTGCTACCGAAATAGTAACAAAATTTATAATTCAATTTTTATTTAATAGAATTACAATTATTCCATTTTTATAATATTTGAGAAAAATATCTATTAAGTTACTTATTGTAATTAAATGATACAAATGCTTTTTCACTGATTAGATATGTAATTTATTTTTTCCATTTTTGGTCTCAAGATCATTGAACAACTTTAGGTAATATCTTATAATTATTGGTTTAAATTGAGCATCTATTAAAAAAAAAGAATGATTTTGTGAAAATTAAACCCTATTTATGCCTTGGTGCCTTTGGCTAGTATAGGTGTATGTCAGAACATGATTCCAATTATTATTACATAATAAAACAAAACTCAAACGACAAAAACTACTATAAGACATCGTACTTTCGCATAATCAGATATTTTAGCTCTCTAAAAATAATTTTTAACCTAACCAAAATTAATTTATTTTTCTTTTGTGTAGCTTCTTCTAAAATCTGAATTAGTTCGTCTTGTGTAAACCTCTTGGGATTTTGTTCTTACATCGACTGAGAGATGGGAGAATATTCAGGTGTTCTTCTCTTTTTTTTTTTAATTTATAAAATTTTCTGATTTGAAGATGATTAAAGAATCAGATAAGTTCCAAATCTTAGGTTCTTATCTTGATGAGATCTTATGCGCCTTTCCTACGCTTGTTGTGCTTCTTTCTTTACAAACATTGTTCAATCCTTAGATTCTTCTTATTATTGAGAATGACAATAAATACATAAACTCAACCAATAAATACTAAACTCAACCACCAAATATTCAACCCAAGTAATAATAAAATAAATCCAACCACTGAATATTCAACCCTAACATTAAATTAAAAATATGATTTTAATAAAAAATGGTATTTATATCTAATTAAAGAAAATAATGTAATTTTATCCCATAAATTATAAATAATGGTATTAGAAGAAATTACGCTTTTATATTAAATATGTTTACCACTAATAAAAATCTGTTAAAATTCTATAAAAAATCAATGGTTTGAAAAGCCATTATTAAACACTTTGGTAACATGCGTATTTATTAACTATTAGAAACGTAATTTTCACCCTATAAGAACGTTATAATCTCTGCATTTCATTTTCTAAAATATTTATAAATTTGGTTTTTACATTATAGTTTAAAATATTGTTGATAGAACACGTTTATAAAATATATATGTTGGTAAATACACTAGTATAAGTTATTTAACAACATTCCACATGTATATTTCAGATATCTTTATATACATTTTTAAATTTAATTATCGTTGCATGAAAAATATGAACAACAAATTTTCATCCTTTCTTTTAAGAACACTAAAATAATAATAAAATTTATTAATATTGTTTTGATACTCTCTCAAACAGATTAAATCATACACATGATTCAAAAAATTTCCATATAAATTAAATGTTTAAAATTTTACGTGGACAATCGAATGTGGTGGTACTTTTCAAAAGGATCATGTCAAGATTGGAATCTGATCAAATAAAAAAAAAACTTACTTTTATCATAGCGAATTTGGCCCATATATATAAAATACTAATTTTGACAGATTTCACTAGTTTATTTTGATTATGTTTTTAAGATTTTTATATATATCATAAGTTTAGTTTCAAAATTTATATGATGTGTTTTAATAAGTTTCTTAAAGGTTTTAGGTTCTGTCATCTGTGAGTTAATGTTTGTCAACTAATTTGATTTGAAGAAACTAAAAACTGAAACTTCTGTTGTGTAAAGTTGACCTAATGGGCTATTGTCGTGTAAAGTTGACCTAATGGGCTTTAGCCCATTTAGTATTTCCAAAGCGTGAGTGAGGCCCGTATGGAGTTTTGCAGTCATCGAGCCTAAGTTTTTGTCAATTATGTTTTGTTTGCTCATGTCTCCGACGAAACCTAAAGGGGCTTCAAGTCTCCGACGAAGGCTAGTCAGCGATCCAAAGCCATCAATGCATAGTTCTCCTTTCTTGGCAAGCTTTTTTACATGTTTGCTTACTTTATATAGTTAATAAAGTTAATTCAATTTGGTCCATCAATATTTATCATTTTTACATAAAAACATTATTTAATTAAAGTAATTTAACAAATGAATAAGATGGTTTCCTACCTTCCAATCATTTATCTTTAAGCCCATTGTTTTCCTTTATATATATACTATCTTGGGCATATTAGTTGTTAAAATTTTTAAAATTATTATTTAGAAATAAAATAATTCAAATAAAATAAATTTTAAATATGTATAGTGTTTAATAAGAGAAATCATTTAATGGGAATTGAAAACAAAACTCACCATAAAAGAATATTCATCCGTATGCAATTTACACTATTTTCTTTCTTCAAAGAGAGACACCAAGCACAATTGTTTAGAGAGAGAGTTTTGATTTTGATGGGTTTTAAGATGATAAATTTAAATATCTTTAGGATGAATTGTTACTTTTTCTCAATAATTAGTTTTAGTGGAAAAAAACGTGGAATTATGGAAGATTTTTGTTTTAATTTTTTATTTGTTTAAATTAACATGGTAATCGTGGGAAGTTGGAAATTTAAAAAAAAAATAATAATGCTATTTTTGTGGAAGTTAAAAATCCCTAACAAAAAGGATTAAATATTAAACAAAAATAAATATAAAATTTTTGTGTGAAAATATTAAAACAATAACTTAAAAATTGTGAAATTGACACGTACATAAAAACTGACGTGTCGAAAGGATAATGTAGCAGTTTTTTTAAATTTTTACTTGTCATTTAGTATAATTAGATTTTAATAATAGTTTTATATTCCTTTTAATTATTAACATGTCATGTTCCAAATTTATTTCTAAAGTATTCAGTGGTTGGTATTACACTGTTCTTTGTTGTCTTCCTATATTATCTACTCATGAATTATTATTATTTTATGTAAAATCTTACATGACAAGATCTTTTGCATGATCTGAATGTGTCTTTATTTTAAAACGTAATCATATAAAAAATTTAATTGTACATAAATTAACAGTTGGCTGGAGTAGCTCAGTTGGTTAGAGCGTGTGGCTGTTAACCACAAGGTCAGAGGTTCGACCCCTCTCTCTAGCGTTTCCTTTTTAAAAAGTTTTTTTAGCTTGGTTTAAATTCGATTAGTGTGACTATCTTATAATCAATCATATAACCCAAAATAAAATCTATATTTATTAAATTAAAGTCTCTTTCATAATTTATTATAAGCTCCTCTCACAACTTGAAAAGGCAAAAAAAGAAGAAATAAAAGAAAACGTAACAAAGAGAAGAAGAGATAAATAGAGTGTTCATAAGGACATGATCACATGGTGTGGGTTATGTTATGTTCACTTAGACCCCACACCTTCTTCTCCCAACCTCTACTTTTATCAATTTATGTCACTCTCTTCCTTAGATACCCAATCTTTATTCCTATTTTATGCAAATTGTTCTTTTTTTTTTCTCATAGTCATAGTCAAGTGTCTAAAATATGGACCCGATTTATCCACCAACACTTATGCTAAATCTATCTACATAATTTGTGACTTTCAAATAGTTATCTTATAGGTAGTAAAATCATCATAAATTTTCTTTTGATCTCAATTTACTCCAAAAATCGTAAATCAATTAAACTGTAAATTTTAAGCGATTATATTAGATTTGGGTTTTTATTTTTAGTGTATGTTTATTATAGATTTATTTTTCGTGTTTGTTTCGAGTATGCTTATTTATTATGAATTTATCGAAGAAACTATTTAAATAAAAAAAACTAATTAAAAATAAGAAAAACTATAACTATTGCTAAAATATTTTGTTATGAGTAAATATAAAAATGTTCTTGCAGATTAGTGGTACCATTTTGAATTGGTAAGAGAGTATTTATATATATAGAGGTAAGAGATAATAAATGAAATTAAACATTTAAAAAAGAAAAATAAAGAAGTAGGGGGACCTATGTGTTTGGGTCAATGTTGCTTTCTATTTAAAGCTAAGAAGAATGATATACAATGGATTAGTTTTTGTTCATAACTCTTTCATCTTCTCTAAGAACAATATATTACATAACTTAAGTTTTCTCATTCTTCTTACATTTGTGTTTGTACTTTTGGTCTCACTTTAAAAGATCATATAAAGCTTGTCTTTAAACTCTATGGACATGTCTGTACTTGAAAGGCTTAAATGGGTGCAACAACAACAAGTTGTGTCTCAGAGTAGTAATAATTCACTTGAACTTCTTCAGATACTTGAGTTCCAAGGAAGTAACAATGATGAGTTGTTGCAAAGTACTTTCAACCATTTTCAAATGTTTGGATCTGGTTTTGGACCAAACTATAACATGGGTTTTGGTCTTCAACATGAAGCTATGGATGGCTGCATTTCAAGAACAAGTAGCTCACAGATGGAACCAGTGGATACAATGAGGGCTATGAACAATGATGATAATAGAGTCATTGCCTTGAAACACAAGAGGAAACTAGAGGTTTGTAAAAATCAAGATTTGTGTAAGAGTTATGTTTTTATAACATGAGTTTTGAGTTTTTTTTCTGCTTTAATATTGTCTTATGTTAAGACAAGTGAAGAGGAAAAGACAAAGAAGAAGATCAAAGTAGAGGTTGAGATAGAAACAAGCATGAAAGGCAAATCAAACATGAGTAACACAGAAGCATCTTCAGATACTTCAAAGGAAACATCAAAGGGAGCTTCAGAGAATCAAAATATGGATTATATACATGTAAGAGCTCGTCGAGGCCAAGCCACTGATAGACACAGCTTAGCAGAAAGGGTAATAAAAGAGGTTTCTTGTGTTACAAGAAATCAAGATATATCTAGGGTTTCTAAATGTATTTGGATTTGTAGGCGAGAAGAGAAAAGATTAGCAAGAAAATGAAGTATCTTCAAGACATTGTCCCTGGATGTAACAAGGTCACTGGAAAAGCTGGTATGCTTGATGAGATCATCAACTATGTTCAATGTCTTCAGAGACAAGTCGAGGTAAGTAATGAAACTAGGGTTCTCTATAACTTCATTTCACTATTAAACCCTAGAAGATAAATAAGTCTAATCTCAAGAAACAAATATTTCAGTTCTTGTCGATGAAACTCGCTGTCTTGAATCCAGAACTGGAGCTTAACATGGAAGATGTATCTATTAAACAGGTGAAAAACACATTCTATAAACCTTAAAAATCAAATTGTTATTACTCAAGAACATATCATAAAGGGTTTATGAAATTTCAGTTTCAGGCTTACTTTACAACTGCTTCAAAGCAATCAATAATGGTTGATGTGCCATTGTTTCCATTAGATCAACAAGGATCTCTAGATTTATCTACGATAAACCCGAACCAAACATGTATTGAAGATGTAAGAAAATGTATACATGAAACTAAAAAACTTGTCTTAATATTATGTGTTCTTGTTCCTTGCCAAAGAAGTAACTTATCTTTATATATCTTTGTTTCAGCCATCTGCAAGCTGGGAAGCTCAGTCACAGAATCTATATAACACATCTAGCTTTGGATTTCAATACTAATAAAGATACATCAATGAATCATCAAAGCAAGAACTAGACTCCATTTAAATCCAGCCTTTGCATTATATTTTAATCCTTTTTTCTATTATTTAAAACAGAAGAAATGGAGATAGCAATCCAGTATAGGTCTTGTCACAATCAATCTTTGTGTATAGAATATATTAATATATAAGAGATAGAAATATATAATATGTTTTAGAGAATTTATAGTATATGTTGAATAAAGAGAGAAAACTCTTGTGGTTATTACAATTTTTTGTTTTTGGATATTTTTAATTTATTAAAATAATATTATTGCTTCTTTTCATTTTATGCAACTTGTAAAATTCCGATCTTTCTAAGATCATGTTGTCAACGAAATGTATCAATCAATATGTTCGCATTCGAAGGGTATGGGTATTGAATTATTTGGTCGTCATGATTTTATTTAAATAAGTGAAATAAACCATTGCATATTCATCAATATAATTTTTTTCCATTTAATTTCTTGTAAAGCTAATATATTGTAAAACTAATTTGTTAATCAATATGAATTTTCATTTATTAAACTAATAATTTTCCTGTGATCAATTTAGTTTTATGATGATGCATTCTTCAATAAAAATTATTTTTGTTGAATAATTTAGTTTTGAGCATATAATTCTACAACATTAATGATTACACTAGCAAAACATTTATAGTATAAAAAATAATAAATAATTTTTCTAACTTTATCATTATACTAAAAATTTATTACTATACGGTATATAATTTATGATTAAATTTATTAAAATGACAAAGTTTAGAAAATGAAAATAATTATATATATATAATTTATGATTAAATTAAGTTTATAAAAAAGGAGAGAAAAAAAAAACTCACATGTTGATGACGTGATAAACGTAGGAGGAAGAATAAGTAACAACGTTAGAGATATATGTGCATCCACTTAACTTAATATATATGTATACTTATGGAGGTGTCAAAATGGGTTGACCATTATCGTTTTGATCTGTCCAATTTTGACCACTATGATTATGGTCAAATTTTGACCGTGACCATTAACACCCGTACCCATTAATACCCAAATCTATTAACGCCCATAAAAAATAGTCATGCCCATGGAGTTCATTTTGTTTAATATTTTTTTCTATTTATTGATTTTTATATATTTTTTTTATTCTAAACCGAACCGAACAAATCGAAATAACCTAAATAAACAAAAAATGAATAAACTATTCCTAGAAATTTGGATCGGGTTATTCGGATTACTACCGATCCTAAGAAACTCAATCCGAATTTTAACCGATTCTAATTAGGTATGGGCATTCGGTCGGCTCGATTCTAGTTAGAAATTACGATGTTTTGTATTTTGGTTTTTTTTTTTTTTAATTTTGATTGGTTTAAAATTTATAGTTCGATTCGGTTTGGTTTTATTTTTGGGTATAAAAAAATTTCCGATCGGTTTTAATTTCGTAAGTTCGGTTCGCTTTAAAATAAAAATAACGGTTTATCTCAGGTTTTTTTATTTATTTTGGGTTAGTTAGTTTGTTTTGTTCGGTTCACTTCGGTTTACGATAAAAAATAAAAATAAATAAACACATAAAAAATATTTAAACAAAAAAATAAAATAAAAATCTAAAAAAAATAAAAAAATAAATTTCGGTTTATTCCTTTTTTCGTTTCGGTTT
>KE158800.1:133001-153393 GCA_000411055.1 Leavenworthia alabamica | reverse complement strand
ACTTAATAATTTAATTTAATTAGAAATTAAAATTTATTTTAAGAAAATTATATAAATCCTAAACAATATATACTAAACTCAAACACTATATATTAAACGCTAATCTTAAATACTAAATTTTAATCTCTAAATCAAAATTTTAAACTCTAAATAATAAATAGTAAACGCAAACACTAAATACTAAACCATAAACATAAATATTAAACTCTAATCCCTAAATAATAAATATTAAACCCAAACATAAAATTATAACATTAAATAAAAATATATTTTTTATAAAAAATTATAATATTTAATGAAAATATATTGTTAATAAAAAATAATATTCATGTCTAAATAAAAAATTAATATAATTTTGTCTAATAAAATATATTTGATGGTATTAGAAGGAATTACTCTATATTAATAAAATTTTAAAACAAAAAGAATATTTAATGTATATATTTCTTTTTTTTTTCGTCGAATATTTAACGTTATCAGTGGATCGAATTAAGTATATTTTGTCTATTCTCGTGCTAAGTATAATACACAAAACAATAAATCTTTTGAATCTTAATATAATTTTTTACAAATAAAATGTTATTTACAAATAAATAAATAAAAATAGTTTGATACTAGCTTGTTTGGCAATTGAACATAAGACGTAGTTAAGTTTATTTATTTTGTTTGTTTGATATTATCCAACAATGTGAAATATTTAAAATAATATACTCATCATGCATGTCTTATGTATTAAAACTTCAAAATTGGGCCGAGTATCTATTCCGCCACAAACTAAAGCTTATACGACTAAATCCATACAAAGTTAAGGTCTAATTTTAAATCCATACAAAACAAAAGTTAATTATATAAACATTTACATACAAAACATCTATAGCTTAATACACACAAATTTAAAGATCTAATATTAATAACACACAATTTATGGTTTACTCTGGTTAAGTGATAATTTAAAAANATTAGCTAATTTCAGTTTCAATCTTATGTGTTCTTCAAGCCTTCATCGTCATCATCTTTGTTTCTTCCAGACTCTGTCGCAATTATCCTCCATCGTCTTCATCCAAGATCTTAAGAGCCTTCATATTTACAGATCTATGATATTTGTACAATTTCGAAACACTCACTACAAGATATAGACAATAGAAGAATCATCTCTTAAACACACACAAAATTGTAATTAAAACAATCAATTTCACACATGAATCAAATGCAAAAACCCAGAAATCGACAAAGATCAGACAGAGAAAGAAGTAGTTTTTGATTTAAAAAACAAATTCACAGTAAGATCAGTAGTGATGTTTAAGAAATCTTCTTTAGTTTCCTTCTAGATCCATGAATTTATCACTTTAAAATAAGAATAATACATAGAATCATGGATCAAAAGCAATTTGTTTTAAAAAAAATCGGGTTAGAGAAAAAAAAAGATGTCTGGCAATTTGGATTGAATATTTAGATGGAATTGGGTTTTATTTCGGTTTGAACGAGACCAACATGGTTTGATATGTAATTTAAGTTGTAAACCGGTTAAACCAACATTTGTGTGTATTAAGCTGTAGATGTTTTGTATGTGTGTGTTTATATAATTAATCTTTGTTTTGTGTGGATTTAAAAGTAGACCTTAAGTTCGTAGGGATCTAATCGTATAGGCTTTAGTTTGTGTGGAAATCGATCGTTGGCCCTTCAAAATTTTGACAAAATTTTTGGGTGCCTAATTCAACTTTTCGTACATTTTATTTGATATTTACTATAAAATATAAGAGAAAGGCTCATGGTTGGTTGGTTAGTGGACCATAGTTGTATATTGTATCATATCTACACAAAGAGAGAAGTATATAGATATTATGTAATGCACAAATGCATATATGTCCATATAAAAAACATGATGTGTATTGATTCCAGTTTTGTGTATTTGTCCATATGGATTTTATAATTTATTATTTGATAAGATTGAGAACCATATGTTTTTGCCATCTTACACTTGTCTATTATATCTTACCATGACCATATCACTCTTTTTTATTCAATGTTTTAAAATTCATATACTCAATTGAAAAATGTTACTGAGTAAATTTTTTTGATTTACTATAATACTAAACCGTTTTAAATAATCATAGCTCTATCAATCAAATGTAAATATACGTTGTCAACTTATAAATAGGTAACACTATCATTTGTTTGTTTTCTTTTGTTTATATTAAATCTTTTTATCACTATCACCAAATATTGTTTGGTTCTTGTTGAATCTTATACTAAAATTAATTATCAACTAGTTCAACAGAAACATTAGCTCGTGTACTTGTTTCTATTTATCTCTTAAACCATTCAATTTTAAGGATTTAGTACAAATAAAAACTTTATAAATTTCTATAGCCTCTTAACAAAAAGCAACTATACACCACACTTTATAAAAAAAATCTCTATAGAAATATCCAATGTTCTAAAATTGGTTTAGTCAGAGATTTTTTTTTTCTCGTTCATTAGTATTACAGATTTTTAGGAATGCGAAAACAGCTTCTGGTTACGATAATTCCATGACACAAATACTCTTCGACAAGCGGTTCTGAATATACGACATCCCCACGATGGATAAGCTCTTTCCGCAACACTTGGATCTTCGACGGACGGTTCTGCAGGTACGACATCCCTTNGACGGTTCTGCAGGTACGACATCCCTTTTGATGGACAAGCTCTCCCCGCAACACGAGACCACGACGGACGATACTATCAGCGCACACTGGAACCTCGGGAAATTCTTTACATCTTTTAATCTGTAATAACTGCGTTCTCTCGGTTTCGAACCCCACACCTGATGTAGAAGCCTTTAAACCTTTAACCATTAGGCCAAGGGTGCTTCCAGAGATTATGCGGCCGATTAATCACTAGTCGGAATACAAACGTTCTATCTTTAATTAGACGAGTTGAATTAGTGATTCGCATAAAACGCTACAATTCAGAATTAAATCAGTAAAATCAAAATAATTCAAAAATATTGGATCAACTCAAAAAAATCAAATTAAATCGAAAAAACTGGTATAAATCGAATAAATAATTTAAAATTATTTAAAAAATTTATTATTTTTAAATTAATTTTATAAATATTACCATATAATTACTTCAAAATAATTAACGCCTAAACTCTATCTAAACTTCGATTAATCTCTTATTTTAAAACATCCTATTTTTCAAATTATGAAATACACTAAAATAACCGTTGCTTTAAAAAACGTTTGTTTCAATTAGGGCTATAAAACGACGGCGATTTATTAGTCCCAATAACATACAAACAGGAAACGACACCGTTTCTGCTATAGAATGCAAAGCTACCTTAACCTTTATTTGTGAGTAAGGCAAAGGTTTTGATTGTATGAATAGACACACAAACGTAATAAAATTACAAACAAAGTTGAGAACCCTTTTATATATGTTACAAGTTCATGATGTTTTGTCTTCTTCTTATTTTAGTTTCTCAGCTTTCTCAGCTTCTAACTTCCTCAGAGCAGTTGAACTTATCTTGTTTCCACTTGATCCATCAGAAACTATTTCTACAACCTCAATCTACACCAAACATGTCACAAGTACAGATCACAATAATGCATCAAGAGGTCTGGTTGATAAAAAAACAAACCTTAAGTTGCGAAAGCCCTCTTTCTACTCTTTTCTTATTAACTGATAAGCCACCTGGTAACGTCTCTTTACTGCAAATCATAATCAATTAAAGAGTCTTCAAAGACGAAAAATGAATAAATGAACATGTTATTACAAAGATGGTTAAAACCTGACAACAATAGCTTCCAAAGTTTCATCAATAATTGAAGGTCCATATGGATCCGTAATGGGTTCGGCTTCTACAACCAAGTCAGGCTTGATAGACTATACACACAAGAACATTGAGCAAAAGTAAACAAGAGAAACATTACTTCATCGTTCTAATCTACACTCTAATGAAAATTACCTTTACATAGTTCTTCACATTAAGTATCCTTTCTTCAATCGGTTGTATCATTTCAGAGAACTGTAAACACAAAATAACCAAATGAGAATGAACAATATAAGAACTCAATTCTCCTGAGACTGAAGGTGTGATTACTTACTTGCTTGTTCTTTAACATTGGGCCATCACATACTCCTATTACTATCCGATCCTTAGCTAGCTCCGCTGCTGCCTGATTTTTTAATTTCACCACAACGAAAGTTCAATGAGTTCTTGGATTTTTCAATACATAAGAAGAAGAAACACAAGTTATACCTTGAGGAACATTCGATGTCCATCGTGTAATCGATCGAACGTTCCACCGAGAACAACAGCACTGAACGAATTCGCTGGAGAGATCGTTGAATCATTTACAGATGCCATTTTTTGAAGATCAGAGTCTATGAATCAAACAATTCCGAGCTTTGTGACCCTGGGAGAAAAGGCGTTGGATGCAGTTTCAAGCCAATTTTAATTTCAGGGATTTTTGTTTCTGACGCTAATGAATCTCAGTTCTTCATCTCTATCAAATGGGTATAAAGATTAAAAACTTGGGATTTGCAAATCTCTATCAAATGGGTAACGAAAAAGTATGAAGAGAGTTGTAAAAGAGATCTGAGATTTATGTTATTGGATTAATATTATCTATTGAAAATTACTCAAAACTCAATTTTTAAATCTGATAAAACAGATCCAAGAACAGAGGAAATAAAAATGTGATACCGCTAAGAAAACATAAACAAAACGATGGCGTTTAAGCAAATAAATAAAAATGTCTCACGAAGCATTATCGTCGTTTATGGGACTGTTTGGTTCTATGGATATGGTGGTCGGTAGAGTTACGTTTCTTTAGTGAAATGGACGATATAATGAATCCGACAAAGACATGTTCTTGAGAAAGAAATGACATTTCAAATACTCTGTTAGTCTCAGAGAGTTTTAATCACATTAACTGTAGATCGCTTCTTCATATCTAAACCAGTACCAGACCCAAAATACTAACCAATAGAGGTTTTGCTTCTGTAGCCATAAGACTATTTGAAGTTGAACCATACCTGGAACTGTAAAGATACATTTTGGAACCCCAAAAGTTCAAACTTTTGTACACCAAGTTCTCTCTTTAAACCATTTAGCCATTACAATTTACGATAAAACAATCCCAGAAAACATCGACAAACGATCACTCAAAACATAAAAAAGATTTCTCACTTGTATTAAACCTTCAAACCAACAACATGATATTACAATTTACATATAGAGATCAGCATCTGAACCTGGTCTATGTTAAGCCGGGTTTTTCATCGGATCCCTGAGTTGAATTACTGCTACTAGGCTTATCATTTCCACTATGCCTCTATCAAACAAAACCAAACAAATCAACACAAGAACTCTTATAAATCAAGAACATCGAGTTTTTTCTTTACCTTCTTCTTTCTAATATCAAAAGGTAAGTATCTGTACTTGAACATATGAACAATCTGACGTTTCGTAGTAAGAAAACACAGAAACAACCAATAACATAACAAGATTGGCCAAAACACAGGAACATCTAAGAAAGAGAACAAAGTCATTACAAACGCCACAACAAATGCTTTAGTAGCTGTATACCTAAAATCCAATAACACACATAAGAAGTCAATATGAAAACGTTCATCATCAATCCATCAAAAAGTAAGAGTGTTTTTACCAGAATTTAAACTCAGGAAGACGACGAACAAAAGGTTTAAACTCATCAGAATCATTATGAGGTGAAGAAGTAGGATCTAAAGCTTCAATCTCCGGATCAACCTTAGGAGATAGGAAACCAATCAATAGGTTTAAGATGTAAGTAGCTAAACCATATGAGATTACGAAGTATCCATAAACATAGCAAACTCTGTAGGTATAGATCACAGCAACGATTAAAGTTACTAGCCATCTTCGAATCAAGTGAGGAGCAGATCTGTCTAAGTAATTCTGAAAAGATTTTGAGAATTTGATTCTCCATTTTGCAGCTGGTGAAGAAACCATTGTATCTCCTTCATTTTCACTTCCTGGTTCGTCCTCCATCAAATTTTGTTCCCAAAACTATAAACCCTAATTGGAAAATTTTGAGTCAAATCAAAATTTGAAATTTTCTAAGTTCCGTCTTCATTTGGTTTTTCTAGAAAGAAGAAGAAAATGGATGACGTGGCGGAGTAAGAGACGTGTCATGGTTTTGAGATTTTCTTTTACAAAAGAAAAGGCTTTGAATTTTTATTACAGTATTGGGCCTTCAGAAGATATACTAAAAGCCCAATTTAGCATTCGACAAAAACTTAAAGACTTGTTTTTACATTTTTAATGAGACTAGACTTTTAACGTAAGACCTGACTTGACCTTGAAAAATCCATAACCGAATATTTTTGTTGACTTAAACTGAATTTTAAATTTTACTTCTTTTTTTTGGATTATAATTCTAAGTTTTACCTACCTATTTTCGATGCTAGACTTCTGGTTATAGTTCGACAATACGACACAGTTTTCTTTCGTTTAGGCCCACAAGTAAATAGTTTATATTTCTCCTATTTGAATAAAAAAAAGATATTTAAGAAAAAAGAAGAGGTGGACAATTTACCAAATTAATTCAGAAGAAAAATACCAAAAGAGGTAGTTTTGTTGCTAGTTGCTATTACCAAATAATTGTCTATTTGAAAAAATAAAATGGTGAAATAAAATAAGTTTCTTTTGCCTAAAATGCTGTGACAAAATATCTCTGTAATACCCTTTTAATGCAATGAAATTGGAATAACGAGTGGTATTAGTTTATTCTTTTTGTTTTTAAGAAAAATAAGAAAAAAAGGAATTTAATTGAAAAGAAAGTGCCTAATATTCAGGACACGCGTCATGTATCTATTTGTTAGTTGGATACTTTTTTGGTACATTAGTGTCGTCTCTTTATCTTTTTCCTTCAATTAAAAGGTACACACACAAAAAGGCTTAATTTTATTTAAGAAATACACTAAAAGCCTAAAAAATAATTATAATAAAACCACATCCGTCAGATCCTTTTCCTTTTCAAATTCAACGTACACGATTCATCGTACAATTGACGATGTACAACAACCAAGGAAATGATGACGTCAGCGTCTCCTTCTCCCACGTCCATAAATGAAGCACAGAAGAACTCACACAGTCACAGTCACACGAATATTTTACTGTAACTGACAACTCTTGTTTGTCAAGCCATAGGAAGAGAGAAGAAGAGAGAGGTAACGGAGTCTTCGTCTTCTTCGGTTGTGAGATTGAAGCTTAAAATTGCATATGTATGATCATCGTTTCTTCTTCTTTCATTTGAAATCAGTATCGGTTACTCTCTTTTTTCCTGTTGTTAATGGTGTTTGATTTTTAGTTTTGCTTGTTGAATCGGAGCGGTTACGTTTGATTTGCGTTTTTTTTCCTTGCCGGTTTCTTTTCGCTTTGTTCGCGGGAGAACTCTGATTGTTCTTCGTGGATGATCAGTCCGTAGATTTACTTGATTTGTTTGGATTAATAATATCAGATGTTCGATTTTATTCAATTTTGTCGACTGATGGAACTAGTACAGTTTAGAGTAGCAGGTGATTCGAGTTTTTCACTTGTAGTTACATGAAATCGAGGATGGATCTATGTTCTTAACATATCTCTGATGCATTTAGGCATTTAGCCTCTCGCGTTTGTTAGATTGTTGTCTATGATCATATGGTTGCATTAGAGCAATGAATAATTGTAGATTGATGTATTTGCTTCGATTCTGTGCTCGAATTTGAAACAAGCTTTTGTGCTATATGACGAATATAATTCTCCTAGAGCTTATGTTTTTATTGTGTTCAGTGAACATTCGATATGGCTGATATCAAAGATGAAGGATGTGTCAAGAGCTATGCGTTCCCTCTCAGGAACCCTGGTGTTACCCTTAACGAGAGAAATTTTGCTGCCTTTACACACAGATCAGCTGCTGCTCATCCTTGGCATGACTTGGAGATTGGTATGCTAATCTTGTAGTAGATGAAAATTTTGGTTCATTAATTGATATCAGTGGCATGTATCCTTGTCATTGTTACTTAAACAGTTATGTGAGTCAAAGCAGTTCTTATCCCTATGATTAATCATGTTTGCTAGGATTAGTAAACGTTCATTCTTTGATGTGAATGTTTGTTTGTTGAATCTTTCAGGTCCTGAAGCTCCTGCTGTTTTCAACTGTGTACGCATTAATCTCCTTAATTGCAGAAGATTATATCATTTCAAGAATGTGTGCGCTAGTGATTGTTAAACGAGCTTGATTTTTTTTGTCAGGTTGTTGAAATTAGCAAAGGTGGCAAGGTTAAGTATGAGCTAGACAAGAACAGTGGCCTTATTAAGGTACTATATGTTCTTTGGTGGCTCTGTATGAATTGTATTTGCTTGATTGAGTATAAACATGTATTCTGATCCAACTAAGATCCTTCAATCCAAATGAAGGAAAAGATCTGACCACTGATTGATATTTCCTATTTAGGTTGATCGTGTTCTCTACTCATCCATTGTGTACCCACACAACTATGGTTTCATCCCTCGAACTATATGTGAAGACAGTGATCCAATCGATGTCTTGGTACTGATGCAGGTGCTTTATCTCGACTCTTCTTAGCTTCATGTTCATTAGAACTTGAGATGATTGATAAAAACTATTGTGTAGGAGCCTGTGCTAACTGGATCATTCCTCCGTGCTCGTGCTATTGGTCTAATGCCCATGATTGATCAGGTAACTACAACCAACCCGACCCAATTCCATCTCTGTCATGAATCATGAATCACGTTTCTTCTGAAACTTGTAGGGTGAAAAAGATGACAAGATAATTGCAGTATGTGCTGATGATCCTGAGTTTCGTCACTACAGAGACATCAAAGAGCTTCCTCCACATCGTCTAGCTGAAATCCGCCGCTTCTTTGAGGACTGTATCCGCTAGAAAAAAAAACATCACATATTTTAACTCTAATTTTATGTTTTCACTTAACACTTATATTTTAGACAAGAAGAACGAGAACAAGAAAGTGGACGTTGAAGGTTTTCTTCCAGCTCAAGCTGCCGTAGACGCTATTAAGGACTCCATGTAAGTTTGTTTATATCCTAAACAACACAAAAGTATTTACTTTTTGTTAATAACAACAATTAACAGAGGCAAATGCGTTTTAAAACGCAGGGATCTTTACGCAGCTTACATCAAAGCTGGACTGCAACGTTAATGTAATAAACCGGTCATGTTCGATCCTCCCGGTTTACTTTTGATTTCACTATCATTGAAGCCGCCTTCTATTTCTTACATGCTTGTTAGATAAAATTTCACATCGGAAAAAAACTATCGTATTGAAAGTTTTCTGATGATAACAATAAAAATTGTCAGTTCAATTTTGCGTTCTTCCCAAAAATTTTGTTTAATGCTCTTTTTTGTTTGTTTGCAAACATCCGAAAAAGTAATCTCATAAGAAAGAAAAAAAAATCTAAGCGACTTGGGGATTCTTCTTCTTCTTCTTCTTGGTCTTCTTGTAAGCCTTATGCCACGTCTTATAAGTGCCTTTAGTCTTCTTAGATTTCGTCTTGGGCTCAGGATCTGCAATTTCGTCTGCAACATCATCATCATCTTCATCTTTGTCTCCTTCTATATCAAACAGATCATCATCCTCGTCATCAGAAANCCCTGCAGGCTTCTTCTCTGTTTGACTCTTCCTGCCTCTCTTCCTTTTCTTCTTTTTCGTCTTCTCTTCCTCTGATTCTTTTTCTCTGTCAGTTACACAATTACTTTTAGGGTATAGACACAACGAGACAAACAGGTTCAGCTCTTATCTAAGATTCCCCAAGCCAACCGCAAATATCTAATAGTACCACACTAAATAACTTATACAAAAGAGCCGACCAAACGACCACCATAAAAATTAACCAAGGTAATTTACCATGTGAAACCCAAATATGCGTGCAATATATTTTTAAAGAAGAGAGACATACTTGGCGTCACTTCCCGGTAACCAGGAGGAACTGAAAGCAGCAGCACCCTTTTCTTTCTTATCTTCATCATCTTCGTCATCACTGCTTGGTGCGTTTTTTCCAAAGACAGCTGAGTTCTCTCCCACAATAACACTAGAGAAACCAAATGATTTAGCAGTCAAATTAACACTATGAAACAGCAAAGTCATATACAAGTGATCAGTTTCAGAGGGATATGTAACTCACTCTGACTCCACCAGAGATTCATTTCTTTGTTGAGCTCTTTTTCGGATAATCTCTGCGTACTGCGACAGAGGGCTTTTCCCTGCCTCCTTCTCATCCTGAACAAATTTTCAAGGATCAGGACCCAGTGAACTGTAATATTATAACCAATACAACCTGTTAAACTCAAAGGGATAAAGAGAAATCAGTTACTAAACCTTAAGGAATGATGCAGCAGCAATATCATTAGGTAGAAAGTTAATCAAAGCTCTCTTTTTGTTGACAAACTCTGAGTTAGCTTCAATCTGAAACACACAAAACCATAAGCAAGAGAAATCGAAAGAGTCGTCATCATCAAAAACACAACTCAATTAAGTACCTGACTAATAAGTTGCTTCATCTCTTTCCTAAACCTCTCAGCTTTAGTAGATTTACAAAAGCTACGTATCCTTAAACACGGAATAAACGATAATTCAAAGAAAGCAACAGAATAACTCCACTGATTCAAATGCTCCACAAGCTCCTCTACTACAGAATAAACACAAGCCTCTTGAAATGCTCTTGTCTTCACTGCTTGTTTACTTACCTTGAGTAATGTGCGTAAATCAACACCTTTACCAACACCACCACTTGGAGGTTTATTAAGCTCTTTCATATCTAACATGTCCACAAGAAGCATTGAGACAGGTATATAAGTACCAGTCGAAGCAGCAATCCGGTTTAACATACTAACACATCTTAGTCTAAGTGGAATATAACGAGCCGTAGGAACAAGTCTTGCTACACCAGATATTATTTGTGCTAATGGATAAGCAACTGGTCTTAGTCCAGACTTAGAACTGTATTCACAAACAGCTCCTGTCCAAAGCTCAAGACAATGAATAAACTTCCACTGATACACTTTCCGAAATGCTTCCTGTTAATAAAAACATCGAAAATGTTAATACATATAGTAAAAGGAAACTTTCATAAACATTGTAAGAGAAGGTACTTTTGTTTTTGTGTTAAGTGCTTCGCGTAGAATCATTGCTAATTGTCTTATGAAGACAAATGCATGCTGATACGAAGCAGAGATATCCGTGCCAAGAAGCTCGATTACACAGTTACCAAGAAACGAAATATGCTGAAGTTTAACAGCATTCACAAACTGACAATTCAATACATATGCTTTATACATTCCTTTAACACATTCATCGACAGTATCAGATCCAAGACTTAAGCACAAGTTTCTCAAGAACAACAAGGAAACAACAGGGAGCGGGCCACCACCGGTTCCCCAGAAATGAAGTGCAACCTAAACATAAAGAAACATAAGTAAACAAAGAGAGATGAACCATAAGGAAACATGAACAGAAGCAGAACACACCTTAATATACTTCCTTCGTAGACTAGGAAAAGCAGATAGAAACTCAGATGAGTGCTTTAGACGACGTAGAGTAAATGATATCATTGCTGTATCAGTCATCTGGTTAAGAACATGAAGAGAGTTACCGAGATACGATTTAACCAAATGGTTATAGTTCTTCCAAGGTCTTGTACTAATCACTTCTCCCATTCCATTGGTTTCATTAAACCTTAACAACTTACGAAGAATCTCATCCATTTCACTCAAAACAAAGATCATTATCTTATTAAACACAGCACTTGACATAACACTAAACTTTGTTGATTGATCATCTCCAGTATCATCACCATAATGACAAGCAGTTCTATAAGCTCTTAATATAGAACGAACTCCACCTAACTTCGCATCTTCTTTAATTGATTTACACCATGAATCAACCATAGCTGATGTAATCGTTTTCTGCTCGTTTACTTTCTTTGTTATTTCCACCTTTGAGGTTTCTTTTTCATTGTCTTCTAAGTCAGTATCAGCTTCAACATCAGCATCAGCATCATCCTATACAATATAATCACAAAGTTTAAAGCTTTGAATACAATTTGAGAACTGAGATTACTACTAAATGAATCACCTCAAATTCACCAGCATCAAACTTTAAAAGCTCTTCATCATGTTCTTTCATATACTCATAGAAATCAGCTTGCTGCAATCATATAAGTAAGTAAAGTTATAACATTTAATTAATTAAAAATTATAAATAAAAAAATGATGATTTACAGTTTCTTGAAGTCTCTTAAGCTGTTCTTCATGCTCTTCAGCTTCTGCTTTCTTAGATTTAATCGTCTTTAAACGCTTTTTATTACTTTTTTGATCCATTGTTATATCATCTACATTTGATTAAAACAGTTCATCAATCTTCATATCAATTAAAACTCCAATAAAAATATATTCAAAAACTGAATTAAAAATTGAACCTTTGGTACCCATTTCTTAATACAACACGCTGGAAAAAGTCACCTGAAAATCAAAAAGCATCAATGGTTACAAGAAGAAATCAGCTAAAAGACACAGTTTTAAGTAGTTATCATCAATTTTCAAGTGAGAAAATTACAAAAAATCGATAACAGAGCAGAAAAAAAAAAACAATCCTCGAAATCGAAAAGAAATCGCACCGGGTGAAGAAGAAAAGTGTCGACGGTGAGAAGAAGAAGAAGAGAACTAGGGTTTTATTACATATAGTGTTCCTTTTTTTCTTCTTAAATCTATTAAACCGGACAAACCGGTTTGATTTTTGACCTAACCGTAATTTGAATTATTGTAATTTCTCACAATTTATCATATATACTATTATAAGACGTTTTAATAATTTTTTTTTAAATAAAAAAAAATCTCAAAGTAATTTTTTTAATTTACTGAATATTATGCTAACAATAGTGAGTTATATGATGATGATTTATAATTTATTTGTTGTGTTTTAAAAAAAAAAAAAATTGGTAAAAATAAAAAAGTGAGAGGAAAATAGAGAATCAAAATGGTTGGTAAAGAGAAAAATAAATATGGATTGAAGCTTTTAAATAAATGATTAAGAGAAATTTTCGGAGCAAATTTATTTTACTTTTTATTTGTAACTTATCTCTCATTTTCTCTTTTGCAGAGGTAATTAATTATTATTATTTTTTATTTTTTGTGTTCCTCCTCCTTATTCATCATTCTTGAAAAATCTTCTCTTGTCTTTGTTTGTAAAAGATTTATAAGGTTTAAGTAATTATATTTGAATCTTGTTCAAATTTCTGTGGAATGAGTTGGCTGTTGTGTTCATATTTTGAGTTTGATTTTTTTTGGGATAATTTTTTATATTCTTCTAATTGTAATTGGTAATATAAAAATGTGCAGGAATTTGAAAACGGACTTTGGTAATTAATTAGATGAACACTCTTTTAAAGTGCTTTTTTCCCCTGCCTATATCTGCCTAACACACACATATTCAAACAAAACAAAACAACACACTATGTCTCTCACCATTGGTAAGTCTCTTCTCTTGTCCATTGATTTGTTGTGTAATATATATCTTATATATTGTCTTTTCTTTATGTATTATGTTTTTGGATCTTTAATTAGAAGCTCAAGTTAATGGAGAGACACCAAATGTGTCTTCTTTTAAGAAGAGTAGTTCCTCAAATTTGAGGTATTCATTGAAAAAGATGAGAAGTAACAAAGTTATGTCCGTGGAGATCGAAGATGAGCACGACTCGGAGGAGTTAAAGGCTGTTGATGCATTGCGCCAAGCGCTTGTTCTCGAAGAATTACTCCCGGACAAACATGATGATTACCATATGTTGCTAAGGTGACGATGAACTGTCTTAGAATATACATAGAGATCCGTCTCATAAAATTTATCGGCTCTAGACAAATTAAATTTACAAAACTTTTACTCATATTTCATTTTTTCGACATTTTTCTAATAATTTTGATCTTTTTCTTCGATATTTTTTAAATATTTGTCATTGACCAGATACGGGCATATGTACATATCTAAAATGGTCATATAAATATCAACCAATGCTCATATAATCTCTACATTTGTAGGTTTTTGAAAGCTAGAAAATTTGATCTTGAAAAAACCAAACAAATGTGGTGTGACATGCTCCAATGGAGGAAGGAGTTTGGTGCTGACACTATTATAAACGTATGTATAAATATGTATTCATTATCTAATGTTTCATGAAGAGACCTTGTGATTGAAAATATTATATATATATATATAATACCTCTTTAGGATTTTGAGTTCAAGGAAGTAGATGAAGTATTGAACTATTACCCTCAAGGACACCATGGAGTTGACAAAGAAGGAAGACCAGTATATATTGAGAGATTAGGTCAAGTTGACTCTACAAAGTTAATGCAAGTTACAACTATGGATAGATATGTTAACTATCATGTTATGGAGTTTGAGAGGACCTTTGATGTTAAGTTCCCTGCATGTTCCATAGCAGCAAAGAAACATATCGATCAAAGTACAACAATTCTTGATGTTCAAGGAGTGGTACGTATACATTTTATATAAAGTTTCCTAAAATAGAAACCATGTCCGGTCCTGAGGACAGGTCATCTAAGTCGTTTAGGGCATCTAATAGATTAATGTCATATTTTCAAAAAATTTAGTATAATAATATATTTTAAATTTAAATTTTTAATTTTTATATGATTTTTTATAAAACTAATTTTTTCGATTTTTTTAGAATTTAAAATTTTGTTTGATGGGTATTAAAATATATGGTAGACATAGAAATATTTTTTGAGCATATTCTAAATAAAAATAAATTTCATTTAGAGTATCCGAAAATTTCAGCTAAGATCAATGTTATGTGTGTGTTATAATAGGGGCTTAAAAGCTTTAACAAGGCAGCTAGAGATTTGATTACTCGTCTTCAAAAGGTCGATGGTGATAACTATCCTGAGGTACACTTTTATTATTATGGTCATTGTTTTGTTTTATCTTTAATGAATGGTTCTTGCTAGCTAGGTCTAATTTTTATTGGATCAGACCTTGAACAGGATGTTTATTATCAATGCTGGCTCAGGATTTAGGATGTTGTGGAACACGGTTAAGTCTTTCCTTGATCCAAAGACTACAGCAAAGATCAATGCATGTTTCCAAAACCCTAATTTTCTGTTATATTTTATGGCATGTTCTAATTGAAAATATTAACAACTAATTAGCTTATTTAATATTTTAGGTTCTTGGCAATAAGTACCAAAGCAAGTTGCTTGAAATAATTGATGCTAGGTAAGCTTTACACAGGCCCATACACAGGTCCGGCCCAAATAGGGTGGGCCGAAGTTGGACAGCCCTATAATTCATCTATTTTTATTTTGTTTAATAAATTAAATAAATAGGGTTCAAATTTTTTTGTTATATAGAATTGTTTTTTATTTGTTATATAAAAGGATTCAAAATGAAATTTGTGCCCTAGGACCTAAAAATTTTTGGGCATGGGCTGAAAATAGTTTCATATTTATACAAATGGTTATATATATCTTATAATTGATTTTCAATTTTCTTTGTATCTACACCAGTGAGTTGCCTGAGTTTTTGGGAGGTTCTTGTACTTGTGCTGACAGTGGTGGTTGCATGCGTTCAGACAAAGGACCATGGAAGAATCCAGATATTATGAAGGTATGTTTTGTTTTATACAAGCTCTTTGTTCTTACCATAACAACAAGAACACTCATAGTTAGCTTTTTCTTTATTACAGAAAGTTAACAATGGTGACCACAAATGCTCAACGAGATCTCAACCTGAAAATACTGGAGAGAACAACACTATCTCTGAGGAGGTTGACATTGTCAACTCCAAGGTATTATTTAATTTGCCTTAACCTAACTTATATTACTAAACCCTATATACCAATTCCTTGCATAACACTCAACACTGTTGAATCACTAAATTTGTATTATATGATATCTCTTAGGAAACTGAATCTGTGGTTGAGACAGCTTCTGAACCAGACCAATCACAACACTCTCAAGTCGTGGTTGCTAATCCAGCTTGGACTATCCCAGAAGCTCATAAGTTTTCTCTCTCAAAACGTACTTCATGCATGCATGACTTTATAATAAACAATATTTATAAGATTTTGTGTTCAAAATAGTGCTCTTCTATGTTGAACAGGAGATGTATACGCCATTCAAGAAGCTTGTAAAGCTACAAACGAAACCGATACGTCTCCACTATTCACTGGCGTAATGTCATTTGTAATGGGTGTAGTCACTATGATTAAAGTCAGTAAAAACGTTCCAAGGAAGTTAACAGAATCAACCATATACTCTAGCACAGGTTATTGTGATGACAACTCAATGAACAAAAGCTTAATGCCATCAGATAAAATGGCAACAACAGCAACCATCTCAGGTGAAGATTTCATGGCAGTCATGAAAAGAATGACTGATCTTGAAAAGAAAGTTACTATTTTAAGTGCACAACCAACAACTATGCCTCCTGACAAAGAAGAGATGCTTAATGTTGCTATTAGTAGAGCTGATGTTTTAGAACAAGAACTTGCTTCAACCAAGAAGGTAACTCATTTGTTCTATTCTTTATATCTTCACTAATGGTTCTTGATAGGTCCTGGTCACCATCCGGGATGTTCTATACGAAACTTTTTTTTATCTAAAATATGTTCAAAAAAATAGTTTGATGTCTAATATATATTTTTAAATCCATAAAACAAAATTTAAATTTTTTTTTAAAATTAGTTTTATAGGAAAAAATTTTAAAAAAAAATTTAAATTGAATTTAAAATAAATTAATATATTAAATTTTTTAAAAAAAATACTCATAATCTAGTAGATATCCTAGGGGACCATCTAGGTGATTTATCCTCAAAGTTGGGTCTTGATCCGATTCAATGTTTGAAAAAATCGAGCAAAAATATTTTTTAACTAAAATTTTAGGACAAATTATTACCTAAAGTTTTTTACCATGGTTAGCTTCTTCGCCACTCCTACTAGATCGGACCTGGTTCTCTTGCATTATCTTTCTCATTGATGATATTTTTTTCAATATCCATAGGCTCTTCATGATTCTCTTGAAAGACAAGAGGATCTTGTGTTATATGTTGAGAAAAAGAAGAAGAAGAAGCAGAAGAAGCTGGTTAGTGTTTCAGATCATAAATCATAAACTTAACAAACATTAGTTAAATCTGTGTCTCATGGTTCTTTAAACTTGTCTTTTGTTTTGCTTTTGTCTCTGTGTGTGTAGTTCACTTGGTGAGGTGATGAACATGAAGGAGAAGAAGACTCTTGATGAGTCAGAGGTTTTAAATGGTGCCAATGCCCTCATATTATGAACTTGATCTAAAGTCATAATATAATCATATTTTTGTTTCTCTGTATATATTTGTATATAATTTTTCATTAGATAGTTTATCCTCCTCATATGCAAAATTAAATTTTATTTGTAAATAAACAAAGAATTTACATAAATTGTAATATTGATGTATTTTTACATAATAGTTTAATAGTGTGCATTGTTATATGTTAACTGTAATATAACCATAACAACAACAACAACAACAACAAAAGTTTACAGTTAATTCTTATTGTCTTTGTTATAATATAAGATGTTTTATTTGTATTTTAAATTTTTAAATATAATTCCTATTTTTGTGTTTAAAAATATTGTTAGGTATTAAGATTCCAAAAAAGTGGCTGTAGTTTAGTGGTAAGAATTCCACGTTGTGGCCGTGGAGACCTGGGCTCGAATCCCAGCAGCCACACTTAATTTTTTTTAAACTCCTCCAAAGCCTCTGACCGAATCAGAGGATCTTCAAACCAAGAGTGGTTCTAGTTGAGCCTTTAAGTTAGGTTTAACTTCACCAATCTACGTAAGCCACGTGTCTTTTCACTTGCACCCACATGCTTACTCAATATGTGTATTCGTGTACGTTTAAATCAACAAAAAACAAATATAATAAAAAACATTATTTGTTAATAAAAGAATAGATTATAAGATATAGGAGCTAGCCCTAATCGCATATTAAACGTTACATTTTTTGAATCATTATAAATCACACATATACAGTATTCATATTCGACCAAAAGATCCTCTAACCACGATTTAAATTTGTATTTTATACTATAAGTAGAGAACATTATTATCTAATGTATTATTAAAGTCAGTCGTAAATTTGAAGTAACAGCTTTATAAAAAAAATAAAAATTTAAGTAACATAGAAAAATCATTTTCTTCTATCGTGACGTAACAAAATCATTTGACGACACTTGTTTGATTTTTTTTTTCTAACTTTAAAAAGATGTAAAGAATCAAATCACTTTTAACAGAAGCACATGACATGTAATCTTTTTTTTTATGAAAATTTATTGAACAGAAGTAACAACTAACAAATAAAGTTAGGTTTTGCTTCTTTGAAGGAGGCTTTGCTTAGTGGCTAAGGAGTCAATACTAAATTACCAAATTGAAAGAGTTGAATGAATATTCAACTAATCATTTATTATTTATAATTAGTTTAATTTCTTTAATCAAAAAAATTGAATAATTATACAAATAAAAATATGCAAGTTTTAATATATTGAAAATAATATAGTCACTATGCAATTCGAGAAAGTGATCAATATATAAAGCAAATTTGAAATTCTTTTAATATAAAGTTTTCAAATTCACAAAATATCCATTTTTCACTTAATCTTTCATCTTTTATAAAGTTTACTCTAGAAACTTTAAACCTACGTGAAAACAAAAATAAAAACTTATATTCTTTAAAAATAAATCAACATAATTATAAACTGAGCCGAAAATGCTGACTTATAAGTATAAATATCCAATAATTAACTCATTAATCATAAGCTAAGTGATCTCATTGATATGTCCATTACATATTTTAACATTTATAAACAAGTTCGATGAATATAAAATATATCATTGTTTTGGAATATTTCTCATCAACTACATCACTTAGATAATTTATATACTAATAATAATACCTCACATTAAAGTGAAATAAAATTCTATTTGACATCTCTTTCTTTAACAGTTTTGAATTAATTAAAAAATATTTTTTACTTTAAACTCTAGACCAATGGGCTATGGTTACATGCAATGACTTTGTTTATAAAATTTTAGAAACTGTTGCTTTTCTCCTCATCTTTCCACTATCCTCAAAGTTTAAGAGCCAACAATTATGTGACTCATTAAGCAGCCATTTTTATATAATTTATAAACCATGTCTCATAATCATATAATATAAGATTCATTTTGTGACTCTTCAGGTAATACAATGACTAATTAGTATGTAATCTGCTGTACTTTTAAACATTAAGTCACCTATTGGTCAATTCAATTATTATCTTATATATATTTTAACATAACAATTTTAAAAATTTACATATTCATGTCTGTTATTATTATTAACTTGATATTAACATAAAAATAATAAAGAACTTTTCGAACATTAAAAATTAATAAAGCTAAATAAGTGTGTATGCCATAATTTGATGGCCCCTTCTAACCTAACTTTGCATTTTCATTTTATTATATTATATTTGAAACATAATGTATATTCTCATTGTTAATATTTGATACGTAAACAAAGACGTCATTCTTTAAAGTAAATCACTAAAACTTGATTTTGATAATAATAAATTTATAATAATAATAATAGAAAAACAATATACAAATAATAAAAGTTCTGACAAAGAAAGATTCCTCAATACATGGTGGAGAATTAATTAAGGAACTTTAAAAACAAAACATTACACTTTTTCTTTACAAATATCATATAATATCGCCTTTCTAAATTGTTTTATACAAAATAATGTATTTGAAAATTGTTTTTTTTTTTATATAATAAAAACGTATTTGAAAAATTGTTATATGGCATTTTAGGATATTCCTTTTGATCAATCAATTGAATCATTTACATAACTTTAAAAACAAACTTATTAGAAAGATAAATAAATTTAATGGATTTCACCTAACCATAATGCTTTAATTAGTCACCATTTCAACATATTACAATTTACAAATAATTTATATATAGTAACATTTTAAAAATAGTTATGCCCCATGTGATTATTGTCCCCTGCCTCTGCTTAGAGGTTAAATGTTAAATTTCTTTAATCAATGTTCAAAATTTCGTTAGGCGGTATCTAAGCGCTCACTAACTAGCGCCTAAAAGAATTAGTCAGAATTTAGGCGGGGTCTAGGCGTTAATAAAATTTTGATATACTTTTAAATATTTTATATTTATACATTAAGTTAAAATACTTAAATAAATTCTATTAAAATATTTTATTTCTTAAATTAAATATTTTATGTTTTTATATAAAATTTTTTTTTTAAGAACATAAATAAATAAAACTAAAATGTAAAAAAACTAAA
>KE158800.1:119590-131495 GCA_000411055.1 Leavenworthia alabamica | reverse complement strand
ATACTTTTAAATATTTTATATTTATACATTAAGTTAAAATACTTAAATAAATTCTATTAAAATATTTTATTTCTTAAATTAAATATTTTATGTTTTTATATAAAATTTTTTTTTTAAGAACATAAATAAATAAAACTAAAATGTAAAAAAACTAAAAATATATTAAAAAGGAAATCATAACTCAATACAAATATTTATCTAAAATAATAAAAATAAAATTTTATTAAGAGAATAAAAAACATAATAACCGTTTTTATCTCGTTTAGGGTTTACATGAGTAAAAAGTTTATAAAATTATAATATATTTATATATATTACCGATTTAATGAAATTTATCCTATTTTTTGTCTTCTCATATTTACTCTGATTTTTTTCGATTTGCCCGATATACTCCGATTTACCCCGATTTTTTCCGATTTGTAGCGCATAATCCAAGTTCCCGAATTGAATCACCGAAATGAGTGAAATCGTGACGCTTACTAACTGGCTAGCGATTTTTCAGCCGATTAGTCCCCGAGTTAGCCGACTTTTAGAACACTGCCTTTAATAATATATATTCTAATAAAGTAGTTCTCTTTTAATATATAATTAATTTAGTTTATGAACTTTTGAAGTATATTAAGAAGCGTTCATTGAGAACATGGTGCACATGGTTTCGTGTTCAGATCTCTAAAAGAGATTCCCGTCAAAAACGGCGTCGTGCGCTGTAGTTAGAAGAATGATTAAACTATTAACTACCAACGGTAACTAAAATTTGAAGTAAAATTATTAAAATTGTCTCCAACTCTATCTCCGACTAGGGTGCGAAATACATCGTGGGTCATGTATTTGACCCGATTTGATGGTTAAATGGGTCGACCCGTATAGAATAATACATCGTGGGTCATGTATTTGACCCGATTTGATAATATTTGGTCAACATTTACTCACCAACTTTACCATCATCAATCACACTAGCCTAGTGATACGTTACCTAACTAAACCATACTTATTTATCATTAATAATTCTATAAATATACTCTCTCAAAAGACAAATAAAAAAGTTCCTTTATCAAATAAATAAAATTAAAGCAAAGTATACATTTTTTTTCTTTCTATTTTGTAAAATTGATAATAAAAAAAAATAATGGCCTCCACTAGGTTTTGGCCGCGTATATAAATATTAAAAAAAAAAGAAGCAAATCTGAATGTAAATATAAATACAGATTTTGGCATTTAAAATTTTAATATTAAAAATAATTTAATAGAAGTCAAGTGGATGGTTGAGATTTTGTTTCTATATAATCCGCAATACACCCTTCATCTAAAACCTCTTTCTCCTTCACTCATCTTCTCTTCCTTATCTTCCTCTGTTTTTATTTATATTATTATCTCCTCTCCTCTGTTTCTTCTTCATTACATATTCTTCAATAACCAAACCACCTTCCTCTGTCATAAACATACAAATCCAGATCCGAGTTTAAAATATAAAAATATTATCTTGGATGATCGGAAACTAATGACTCCGGTTCTCTCTGAAATCTTGCTCTCTGGGCTCACGGTTAAATCAGCTCTCCGCCGTAGAACCCATCTTGTTCAATCTTTCTCCGTCGTCTTCCTTTACTGGTTTTACAACGTTTCATGAATTATTAAAAAACCTTAATTAATTACAAAACATCATCTACTCATTGCTTTTTCAGACAGATCATAATATTACCAAAGTATAATTAAAATTTTTAAAAATCTTTTTTTTTTTGTTCTTGTAATTTTCTTGTTACTTAAAAATGGCTTCGTCAAGCAGCACATACCGAAGCTCTAGCTCTTCCGACGTCGTCGTCGATGAACGTAAACGTAAACGAATGTTATCTAATCGTGAATCTGCTCGTAGATCAAGAATGCGTAAACAAAAACACGTTGATGATTTAACGGCTCAGATTAATCAGCTTTCAAATGACAACCGTCAGATCTTAAACACTCTAAACGTTACATCTCAGCTTTACATGAAGATCCAAGCTGAGAACTCTGTTCTCACTGCTCAGATGACAGAGCTTAGTAACAGACTTCAATCTCTCAACGAGATTGTTGATCTTGTGACGACAACCAACGGCAACGGTGGAGGATTAGGTTTTGATCAGATCGACGGCTGTGGATTTGATGATCGGACGGTTGGGATTAATAGTAACGATGTGTATTATGATGATATGATGAGTGGAGTTAATCTTTGGGGTGGTTCGGTTTACTCTAACCAACCAATCATGGCTAATGATATTAATATGTATTAATTAATTAAAGTTAAATTAAATTAATAATTAGTATTATTGCCCTCTTCTTTTTTTCTATATTTTAATATATACATATATTAGGGCATATATATATATGTATGAGTTGTCCTTTTGTCATGTATTGGTGTGGGTTTTGTTATAATTATATATGATTGATATGTTTATGATCGTGATTTTTTTGTATTCAACGTAATATTCCAATTTGTTATTTGGATATACTTTGTTTATTATATTTCAATTAATTTTTAATATATAAGCTGAAATTTAAAAAACGATTTTTAATTATAAGTTACGGATTTAATAAATTTTAAGAGGCGTCAAAAAAAGTTTTTTAAGGATTTATAGAATCCATAATTATTTTGAAATCAATAAAACCAAATACTTTTGCTGAAAATTAATGATCATTCATACCAAAGATAAATATCCATAAAATTCAAAGAATAATTCCAATATCAAATTTTTTATTGTTCTATAAATTATTAAATATGTGGCCAAGAAAATAGTTGACGTCAATTTAATTGAAGTGCTTTTTGTATTTTGCTTTTTCCGAATAAATATCTTAACATTTTTTGTATACTTGTCTTGCTGTGAATGAATTAGGCATAGTTTTTATCTTACCTTTATTAAATTTTAATTCTATTATAAATATAAAAAGTTGGTCTTATGTCGTAACCTTTTCAAATGTTAACTTTATGTTATATTAGATTCATAAATATAAAAACGAAATATAAACACCAACAAAAGTATTATTATAATCACTAGTGGCTGTCATATTCTTTTCCTATACGTGAACCAACACACTTGTTGGAAATCATCTGGCTGTTTCTTCCGATTTTTTTAAACTAAAATAATTCAATAGACAAAAATGATCTCATCACTAACAATGTGATATTATTTTAAGTAGACACAATTATTAGGTATTAATGTATTATATATGAATGTGTATTTATTCTTTTCGTTGCTCACACATGTGAATGCATGTGTCTATATTAATATATGTATTTCACATTTTTTTTTTCTATTAAATAGATTTTTAGAGATTTTGACATATATGTATTTCATTTTATTTCAGAATTTTTCCTATATTTGCAGAAATTAGACAGTCATTGATTGAATATAAATCTAAAGATTAGGACTAATATATACTATATAAAAGATATAAACTAATTTATAAATAAGATAAACACTATAGTTTGTCTGGATCGTATGCTTTCTGTGCGGACAAGTTAATGTGTTTTAAAAAGGTTTAGACTAACAGCTTAATATTTGTATTAATATTTCTAATGATTTGTTATAAAAAGGTATACACTACAGTCAAAATATATATAAATCCAATGAGTTTGTATTGATTTATAACGATTTTTGGGGTCAATTTTATAAATTTTGTGTCAATATTATAAGTTGTAATAGTGTTGATGTAAATATTTTAGTGATTAATTTTATAAATATTATATGAAATATTAAATGTTTATAATTATTTTATAAACATTTAATATTTAAAAATTTAATCTCAGAATTATATGAGAATATTAATTAACTATAATCTTGTATTTAAAATTACAATATTATTAATTGAAACTTTGTTTTTGAAGCATTTAAAATTTGTTTTCAAATAATGTTTTTGGTCCATTATGCAACACAATGATTTGAGACTTTGAGTAGTAAATTTAATCATATTAATTGTGTATTTTTAAGAACATTATATATGTAACTGAAATTTCAAATAACATCTTTGGCTCAGCCATTATTACAATGAAAACATAAAACTGAAAAATAAATAAATTATGCAAAGAGTAAAACCATTTACATATTTGCACAATCCGTTGGCTTAAACGATACTGTTTTAGAAACGGTGTCGTATCCAACAAGAAAGTTCATCTGTGACAAGTTCCCATATATAGCTAAGCTCTCGCTCCCACTAAAGGCAAAGCAAACCAATTCATCTGAGACTCGTACAAAGATATTAGAAGAGTCTAGCTTCACATCTGCTCCACTGAAATGCATAGTAATCACTGGAACTTTTAGATCTGATGTTGCACTATAACATAGACTCAAACCACTCTCTGGATCTTGTTTCCTCTCAGCATCGATCGTAGATGCAACTGCATCTTCAAGCTCAGAATGAAACTCAGTGGGTAAGATCGTTAGAGTTGTGCCTGAATCAATGATGATGTTTCCTTCTCCGTTTTCAGAACTAGAACTTGGGTATTTGAGATTCTTGCTTCCCACGCTAATGGAATCTAGGGTTAGGTAATAAAAGGTTTCAGGAGATTTTTGGACCAAAGGAGTGGAAACAGTTCCTGTTCCCGACACAACTGCATTGGTTCCAAAGTTGATCTTGCTTGTTGGGTCGTTCTTAGAAGACAAAGAGACCAAACAGTATGAGAATTTACCCTCGATCGAGTCACCAAGTTGTGAAACAAGTGAAACCGCACCACCACCAAGTCCAACGATTCCAGAGCCTTTCTTGTTAAACGTACCAGCGTTTTTATGACCACATCCGATGATAACATTTTTAAGCTGCATGGGACGGTTATTAGTAGATCCAAGGGTTAATGTGTCTACAGCGATGCTACCCTTCGTGTATGATTGATCTCCATAAGACATAGAGTAAGAACATGTATTGTCTTCCGAGGAACATGAAGCGTCATTTTGTAAGGCAGTACACTGACTTGAGGAGCAAGAAACACTTTTATATGTAGAAGATGTTTTAGGGTTAAAGAGAGGAGCATCTTGAGTGTAACAATCTTCACATGGTTCACATTGTGTCCATAGGAGATCACTGCCTGTGTCAGCTATGGCCATGATTGGGAAGGGAGGTGTCCCTAGAGACACGTTCATGAGATACTCACCACCAATGGAGGTTAGGTCAGTTTGAGGTGAGTTATCTGATGAATCTTTGGCCATGAAATGATCAACACGGTTAATAGATCGGTGGATAGAGTTGCGTAGACGTTGAGAAGGGGTTTCGTTAGGGTTGAAGAGAGGTGATCTTGGAGAGTCACGGTGGATCAAGTCGGCGGTGAAGCCAAGTTTTGTATGGACCTTTGCATTTGAGAGTAAGAAGATTGATAAGAGAACCAAAGAGAATAGAGAAGCCATTGTCTTTGTTTTTAAGATAATGTATTGAGTTTTTACTTTGACAATTTACATAGTTGATATTTATAAGGTTAATGTAATATTAATATATGGTAATAAATGTTGAGATTTTGTATGTCTTGAGTAAGTTATTTACCATATGTGACATGACAAACAAGAAAAGTTAGAATGAAATATTTATACACATTAAAATAACAAAATCTGAGAGATTTAATTTTTTTTGATAAGAAAAATCTGAGAGATTCTTTTATAATTTATATTTAAAGAATCTGAGATATAAAACAATATCAAATGAAGATTTCGTTATTTAAAATATATATTTCAATCTTCTATTTTACCAAGAGTGCTCCATTCATTTAATAAGAACATGTTTTTTGTTGATTATATCATTATGTACTTATATGTTTTAATATAATTCTCCATTTAAGTATGCATGAAATTTAAAATAAATTTGTAATAATGTAAATATTAACAATATTCAGATACAGTATATTGATAATATCGTTACTATGTATGCCCAAAAAAATCATATTTAAATTAAACTAGGGATGATATTTTTCTAAAGTTTGACATGTCAGTTTGTAATTTATGAAAAATTGTATAAAAAAGGATTTACTAATATCCAAAATAAAATATAGATTAATAACATTTAAAAATAAATTTGGTTCGTAAAGTAAATGTAAATGTAAATGGTTTAGAAAAGAGTGGATTCACTTCTTAGTTATTGTGATTATCAAACTTCAAAACAAATTTCTTAAAAGATAAAATGTAATGTTTAAAATTTTGGTCAAATAAATGTATTTAAAATTATACTGATTTTATATTATACATTCAAAATATAAAATACAATATTAGACAAATGTGTGATTTTAAATGTTTTAAAGTACAATCAAACTAAAAATATCATTTTTCAAAAGAAAAATTAATAGTATCAAATTTAAAACAAAAAAAACATATAACAATGTAAAAATAATCATTCTAATTATAGTTTTTATCACTTTTTATTATTATTAAAACTTTACTTGATTTGATTAAAAATAAATCAAATTTCAAAACCGATCAAACTAGAAAAAAATAAAAAGTTTGAAACAAAAATTATGTATCAAATAATCTACTACATATTATTTAAAAAGTATTGATTAATAATTAATCTTATATGGACGTGGAATATTACAAAATTACCACTGCATTATTATATTATTTTCTATAAATTAACAAAATTATTAGAAGGGTAAATAAATAATATCACATCTTAAATTTGCACATAATAAAATAACCAGAATATACTTCAAATTTGTTATAGAATATACTTCGAATATTTTAAAAATCTTAACAGTATCTTCAATTTATTTTAGAATATACTTCAAATATTCTAAAAATCTTATCAATATCACATTAGAAAAATATTTTTTACATCTAAAAAATATTTTTTTCCTAATCTATAAATAGTGTCTTCTTCTTCCTTTTCCTACAACTCATTTTTAGATCGTTTATTGATTTTCTATGTATTTTTATATTTGTTTTTACTTTTTTTTTAATTATTCTTTTTGTTTTACTCTATTATCTTCAGTTTTACAATGACTTCATATGTAAGTTTAATATGATTTTTTTAAAGATTTTCTTAATCGATTTATTTTTTATTTGATTCACGAAATTGAATAGTGATTTAGTTAAATGATTCAATCAAAATATGTTTGTTGAAATTGCTATGCAACTAACTAAATTTTTGTTTTAGGTGATAAAAACTAACATTATTAAAATAAACCTTTAATATTTTCCACGCTGCAAAGCACGTGAGTTATAATCTAGTTTATTTACTTAACAAATTTTTACTAAAATATAAATTTAAAAATATATATATTTGTAGCAAAATCGAAATATTTACAAAAAGACTAATTTTGTTTACAAATATTACAAGAATTTAATTCACACATTACACATGAATAAATGTTTAACATTGATTGTTGTAGTAATATTATATATTAGAATATATATATATATATATGCTATTTTTATTATATATTTTTATATACTATTTAAATATATATATTTATAATTTACAATTGATATTATATTTTTAGCACACCTACTTTATATGATGCAATGTTATATTCATTTTTGAACATTTAGGAAAGAGTATTCAATTCCATTTCATTCCCATTTTATTTTTTTAACTTTTCAAAACTCAAAATTATGATTTGTTATTTGGATACAAAATATTATGCAAATAGGTAAGCTAAAGAAATTTCTTTTTCCAAATTTTCCGTTGTTATAATATTTATATTATTTCAATTTTTCTTAATTTTTCATTTATTTTTCTCACATTTTTGTCCATTTTTTTTCTGTCAAATTTATGTCAAAAATAAATTAAAAATAGAATTTGAGTCTCAAATTTTCCATTTCCGTACTTTTGTTTTCAATCCTATTTTAAAAAAATAATAAATTTTAAATTATAAACTATCCGTTCTTATTTAGTTCATATAATTTTTTAATATAAATTTCATAATATTCCATACTATTTAAATATATTGATGCAATGTTAAATATATTCTTTAACACTACATAAACCGTTTATTGTCTCCATCAAAGTTACTTGAATATTTTTTTTACTTTCTAATCAAAGTTGTTTTCAAGATGATATTATAGATAATAAGGTTTTATTAGATAGTTAATTTAATGACAATGAAAATAATATTCTTCCTCTCTATTTTTAAACATCACACTCACCTCAAAATTCTTCCTCACTTTCATTTCTTCATTTATTTTAAAAAGTATGTACGTATATATGTACATATATATTAAGTTACGTGGATGCACATATATGTCTCTAATATTGTTACTTATAGTTCTTCTTCCTACGTTTATCACTTTATCAACATGTGAGTTCTTTTTTTCTTTCCTTTTTTATAAACTTAATTTAATCATAAATTATATATATAATTATTTTCATTTTCTAAACTTTGTCATTTTAAAAAAAATAGTTTTGTACGGTTCGTTGATAATGTTTTTGAAAAAAAATTGGTTCATTTTACTAAAAAAAATATTTATTTGCTATTGGGTTGATAAAGTAAAATGAGCTTATGTTTTATAACAGAGTTATGAAATAAAAGAAACTATATTTTATCATCTAATTTAACTGTCACAACTCTTTTTCAATGCAATGATTCGATTAAATGAGTTTTCTTCTTCCCGGATGACATATTTGCCACTTGTCAACATGTATGGGCCTAAGTTTTATTGGAAAATCACATCATTCTACTCAACAACATAAAGATTTGGCCTCAAAACTATTGGTTGTCTTTCAACGTACAATAAATATTATATTTTTAATCTATGTTTTATTGTTATTTAATAATGGAATTTAATTTTAATATTAATTTCATAAATATGATTTCAAAACATTACTATAGGATTTTATAAATATACTTTCCAAATATTAGTATAGAATATGAAGATATGTTTTACTAACTTTATTGTTATTTTAAACCTATAATCCTAATTAATACCTAAAATAAAGACACAAATTGAGTATAAAAAATAAAATCACAAAACTCTAATTAATCCCCTAAATCATTTGACACGATACTTTTAAGTGATTTATATTAATGTTTTCCATCCTTAAAATTATATTATTATTATAAAATAATAATATTGTTATCTTAATTTTTCGTATATTAAAGATTCGTTGTTTATATAGATTAGTTAAATCGACCAAAACATAATCTAACAATACAAAAAATAAACAATAGTAATGATGATATGGCTAAAAATAAAAAATAAAGATAGAAAAAAACGTATGTTAATAAATATCAATATAACAAATATAAACTAATGAATATATATTGACATCTACAAACATAAATTTTTCTATCCTTTTCCTTAATTATATCTTTAATATTTTCATAATATTTATTAATCTTTCCTACAGATGTATTTTGTTTTAGTCTATCTAATGTTCTTAAGATTCTAGGCATGACTCTACATAAGTAGACAGAGTTCAAGTCCTTATGCTTTATTTTTAGGCTTTTCTTTCTTGATCATTGATCAGTTTCTAGAAAGAGTCAATGTCAAAGAGTCAATGCAGCATTTAACCCAAAAAAACAAAAACAAATGCAAGTAGCTAATAATAGAACTCACGTTGAAATGTTCATAGTTTTATTCACCCTTAAGATTGCTTTTTATCTGCATGTATCCATATTTGATGATATAAATTTGACAAAGTCACTTTTACTTTTTTTGTTTGTTTGTTTATAAGTCAACAATCATATGAAACTTTTGACTCATATTTCTTTTTTAAGTTTTTTTTGTCAAGAGAGCAGTTAGATATTGTTTATATTCTTTGTCTCTTTTAATTTATTATTTTTCCCACTCAAAAGAAGACTTATGAGACATTTACAAAACATTTTTTCTAGATTACTACAACACCACGACCAAGTAAACCTATAACGGTTTTTTTTTTAAATGTTAAAAAATAATGATTTAAATCTTAAAAAACTTTTCAAACGCGTTTAAGATTTGTCGCGTGCTTCGTGACCAAATCATCATAAAAACTTTAGTTCTTGTTTCATAATATAAAACTAATAATAACCAAAAATAGAGGTGAAATAGTCAAACAATTCATGCAAGTTTAGGATACCAAACCAAACCCATGATTTAGTAGTCTTCTATTATTCAAACATTTTCATCATATTTTATTTCTTTTAATTAATTTACAATATCAAGATTACCAACTCTCTTGCCTTTGCTTCTTCCTCTCCATCACACACAAATAATCCACAAACTCTATTGCCTATAAATACCGTCAATTCATCTTCTTCTTCTCCATATCTCCTACCATCACAAACTCATCTCTCTTCTTCTTTCTTTCTTAATTGATCAAGTGGGAACTAAAACTATGGCAAGAATTGGAAGCTTTCTCTTTGTTATCACTCTCACTTGCCTTCTTGTTCTCTCCATTTGTGATGACAAGAGTAATTATGGAGGCCAAGGGAAACTATTCCCAGGTTTCTATAGCAGCTCATGCCCTAAAGCTGAGGAGATTGTAAAGTCTGTTGTAGCCAAAGCTGTTTCAAGAGAGACTCGTATGGCTGCCTCTCTCATGAGACTCCATTTTCACGACTGTTTTGTTCAGGTACTCAATAAGTTACTTTCTCAACAAGCTAACAACTATTTATGAAAACGTTTATTAATTATAGTGGTTTGAATGAACTAGGGTTGTGATGGATCGTTGCTTCTAGACAACAGTGGAAGTGTAGTTACTGAGAAGAACTCAAACCCTAACAGCAGATCAGCTCGTGGGTTTGAAGTTGTTGATGAGATTAAAGCTGCATTGGAAAATGTTTGCCCTAACACTGTTTCTTGTGCTGATGCCCTAACCCTGGCTGCTAGAGATTCATCTGTTCTTGTAAGTCACTTTATTGCACTTACCACTTCCTTAACTTCTCAAGAGATCTAATATGGTTCGGTTTGAGTACAGACTGGTGGACCAAGCTGGATGGTTCCTTTAGGAAGAAGAGACTCTACAAGTGCAAGCTTAAGTGGATCAAACAACAACATTCCTGCACCAAACAACACTTTCAACACAATTTTATCTAGGTTTAACAGCCAAGGTCTCGATCTTACCGATGTTGTTGCTCTTTCTGGTAAGCTTATGTAACACACAAGGAAAATTTTACTTTCCTTGTTGCTCAAGCTAACGTTAAACCCTAAAATTATTTTAAGTATAACCTAACTTTATTTTTTCTCAGGGAGCCACACCATTGGATTCTCAAGATGTACTAGTTTTAGACAAAGACTTTACAACCAATCTGGTAATGGAAGTCCCGACACAACCTTAGAACAATCCTATGCTGCTAACTTACGCCAAAGGTGCCCTAGATCAGGTGGAGACCAGAACCTGTCGGAACTTGACAAACAGTGCTGGAAGGTTTGATAACAGCTACTTTAAGAACTTGATTGAGAACATGGGATTGTTGAATTCCGACGAGGTCTTGTTCTCTAGCAATGAGGAATCAAGAGAGCTTGTGAAGAAGTATGCAGAGGATCAAGAAGAGTTCTTCGAGCAGTTTGCGGAATCAATGGTCAAGATGGGAAATATCTCTCCCTTGACAGGTTCAGATGGTGAAATTAGAAAGAACTGTAGGAAGATTAATTCTTGATTTAGTAATTTTTTGTTTGTGTTCTTTGTTTTGTATGATTTATGTATTTTCTTTTGTTAAGAATTTGAATTTTGTGAGTTTTAAATTAATCAACCTTTATATAATAAGATAGATATTTCTATATAATATATGTTTTTTTGTGTTGCTTTATCCTAATCTTGTTAGTAATTAATTAAGACTCAGTCTTAAGAAAATCAAAATTTTAATTAAGAAAAGCAAAATAAAAATATATGTAAAGTTGAGCATATTAAAAATATTAGTACTATAAATTTATTTTATTGAATAATTCAATAATAAGCACCATCAAATAAGTAAAGAAAGTAATAATGTTAAAAACTAACATATTCATGATAGTATATAAATGTAAATGTTTTTAAAACATATGTG
>KE158800.1:94725-111917 GCA_000411055.1 Leavenworthia alabamica | reverse complement strand
GCCTCTGCAACGCACAAGATGAAACAAGAGACCATCTAATCCTTCACTGCGCCTTCTCAGAACAAATATGGACTCTCATTTTACGACGCTTCTCAATAACTGCATCATTGTTTATGGACTGGTCTTCGCTCTTATCTTGGATGCGATCACGCACACCAAACACAAAAACAACGCTTAAGCAAATTGTGGTCCAGGCTACTATTTACTACCTTTGGAGAGAAAGAAACAACAGACTGCATAACTCACAAGCAACAACTACAACAATTCTGTTCACTCAGATCGACAGAAACATTCGCAACACTCTGTTGGCCAGACGACTAAATAAAGGCTGTCATAGTTTATTATCTGAATGGTTCAAGAATGCATAGCAAACTAGCTAATGCTAACTCTGCTTCCTTAGTTTCACTGGGTTTTTATTTTTTTTGGCCTATGAATCAGCTTGCCGCTTAAGCAATTGTAACAATTACTCTTTATTCCATATAATATAATTTACATTTTAACAAAAAAAAAATATGTAAAAGTAATTAATTTAATAGCTTAAAATCTTATATCTTACCAACCAAATAATTCCATTTTTATATGTAAATAGAGCATGCACCTAACCTAATCAATATGTAAAAGTGATCACTATATATCTTAGTTAACCAATAATTAATTTATCATATTTACATATGGGCCCAAATCATGCCGAAGAAGTTGGTCTATACACAATCTACTGCAACATTTTTGTATATATTATATATCCAAATAAATAGTTCATTTCTAAAAGTCAACTCGTTATTAATTTCATATAAAAAGTCTACTCTTTGAAGTTTATTTATATATATTTTTAAATGTGATATTTAGATAAGGTTCATGAGTTTATCACTATATAAACTAGCCTTGGTCTTAATATCACATTACCTAAATTTTAACAATGGAGTCTGATCTATTATTACAAACACAAGTAATAGATCCTACAAAGATGGCTCTACTCATCACCTTCTGTCTTCTCGTCCTAGTCTTCACCATCTCGCGACGGCGTAAACCGCTCTACCCTCCCGGTCCTAATGGCCTTCCCATAATCGGCAACATGCTTATGATGGACCAACTAACACATCATGGTCTAGCCAAGCTAGCCAAAACATACGGGGGCTTGTTCCATCTAAGGATGGGGTTTCGCCACGTGTTTGCCATTACATCACCTGACGTAGCCCAACAAGTCCTCCAAGTTCAAGACATCAGCTTCTCAAATCGTCCCGTGACTATAGCCATAAACTACTTAACCTACGACCTAGCCGACATGGCCTTCGCTCCTTATGGACCATTTTGGAGACAAATGAGAAAAGTATGTGTCATGAAAGTGTTTAGTCGTAGAAGAGCTGAGTCATGGGCCTCTGTCCGAGACGAAGTAAACAATATGGTCCGGTCTTTATCTAGCAACATTGGTAAGCCCGTGAACGTTGGAGAGCTTATTTTCACATTGACACGAAACATAACGTACCGAGCTGCGTTTGGTGCTGCATGCGAGACTGAACAAGAAGAATTCATAAGGATCTTGCAAGAGTTCTCAAAGCTATTTGGAGCATTCAATGTTGCGGACTTTGTACCATTTCTAGGCTGGTTTGATTTTCATGGGATAAACAAGAGGCTTGTTAAGGCCCGTAACGATCTTGATGGGTTCATTGATGAAGTTATCGATGAGCATATGAAGAAGAGGGAGATTGTAAATGATCATGATGAAGATACTGATATGGTTGATGATCTACTTGCGTTTTATAGCGAAGAAGAGAAGTTAGTGAATGAGGATTCGTCTACGAATCGTAACATGAACTCAGTAAAACTCACACGTGATAATATCAAAGCCCTCGTCATGGTAAAGCCAAAATATACACTATTCAAAATATATATCTAAGTAAATTCTTTATTTAACGTAATTTTAAGATATATTATACAAAATATAAATATATATTAGAAAATTCTATATTGAATAATTGAAATTTCACTAGATATTTTTTTTTGTAACCTATTTTGACCAAAAGTATTTTTTTTTTAATTGATGATTTATATATTGGAGTAATTAATTAGGTGTTAGTTAAATGATTTTTTTCTTCTTTATATAAAAATATCATATTGTAGTTTGGAGCTGACATGTTTGATAATAAAACATTTCTGATTTATTTATTTTGTTAGGACGTTATGTTTGGAGGAACGGAAACGATGGCGTCGGGGATAGAGTGGGCATTGACGGAGCTTTTACGTAACCCAGACGAACTCAAACGGCTCCAACAAGAACTCACAGAAGTCGTGGGTCTTGACCGGCGCGTAGATGAGACGCACCTCGAGAAACTAACATTCCTCAAATGCACACTCAAAGAAACCATGAGGCTCCACCCACCAATCCCACTCATCCTCCACGAAGCCATTGAGGATACAAAGCTCCAAGACTTCTCTGTACCCAAGGGCTCACGCGTAATGATCAATGCCTTTGCTATCGCTCGTGACCCAAAACTATGGGTTAACCCGGAAGCATTTAAGCCTTTACGGTTTATGGAACCGGGTATGCCCGATTTCATGGGAAGTAACTTCGAGTTTATACCATTCGGGTCAGGTCGGAGATCATGCCCGGGAATGCAACTCGGGCTTTACGCTATGGAAGTAGCTGTGGCTAATATCATTCATTGCTTCTCATGGCAGTTACCGGACGGGATGAAGCCGAGTGAGCTCGACATGAGTGACGTCATGGGTCTCACCGCTCCTAGAGCAACAAGATTGATCGCTGTACCTAACACCCGTCTCATCTGCCCTCTTTAACTAACATTTCAATATGCATGAGTTTTGTCTTGTCTTTTAAAACCCTGTTTAAATCTTCTTGTGTATGTTTTGTTTTTTTCGTGAGGATTTTGTCTTTACTAAAAATAAATAAAATCTGCATGTATTTACATCATCACATCTACAGATCGATGTAGTATTAGGACAACAAGACAGAGGCGTTTTGTGCTTAACTACAAAATGTGAAAGTGTATTTATTTATACGTACCTGAGTTATGGTTCGTGTTAATCATCTGGTTTAGTTAGAGTGTTTCTAAAGGCAGGGTAAGAGTTGTCTAGTTCAAGTCTTTCCAAGATCTGTTGAGTTTTCCATAGATAAGATGAGTGACCTTCCACCATATCAGTTACATCCACCTGCAATACTTAGAAGTTCTTTGATAGGTAATGATGAAGATGAACATGAATTAAAAGGATAACTTACATCTTCGATCCCTGGGATACAAACCGGTTGGATTCCAGCTAATCCTTGGGTTAACAGACTGTGGATATTAAGAAAGTGAAACAAAGTTTTTGTACTTCATTTGCTAGTGAAATGAGTGAATCTAAGAAAAAAATCGACAAACCTGGCACGAAATGCAACACCAAGAGTCCAATCATTTGTTGCGTAAACATTAACGAATCTTCCAGCTACCATCTTGGTAACAAATAAAGATGATATAAAAACACTAGATATCATAGACTGTGACATTAAGTGTTGCTTAATGTAAGGGAACTTTCATTACCTTTCTTATATCTCGCCATTTCTCGTTCATGATTGATATTGGTGCTCCAAGAAGAACAACTCTTTCCACAATCTCAGCTGCCATGGTAATAAATTGTTTAAGACAAAGACTCAATTATCAAAAGTCTAGAGAGTGGAGAAGAGTACCGTTCTTTTCAGTCTCGGCTAGAATCTGGAGGCACTTGAAAACAACACGCGCACCAAGCGAAAAACCAACTAGAGTCACAGGTCTGAGTTCCTCATAAGTTTTTCAAAACAAATAGAAACTCAACACGCTGATGTAAAACTGTAATATATAACTTACCTATCATGTAATATTTTATATGAAACTTATACCTATTTCCTTGTAACCCTTTTCGAAGAGCTTCAGCTAGAAGTTTTCCTGCTTTGTCTGCCCTGAAATAGGTTAATACCAAAGAAGTTATAGCCATACTCTATTGGCATTTCTAATCACAAGATAGTTTCTTTTTTTACCTGTCAATAGCGATACTCCATTTGCTATCTATCAGATCAGCAGCTAGAACGAGATAAGCAGGCCATACCATTGCTGCTAAAAGCGAGTTTAGTACTGTGTGCATTGCACCCTGTCTCATTAACTCCATAGCAACACCTGATACATTTTCATGTACATGTTACTATTTATTCTCAGGGGAATAAAGAAAAAAATAGGATGAACTACAAAGTATTACTTGAAGTAAGCCAATCCTGAATTGCTGTGCTCACTGCAATAATATTCTTGGATTCCCATTGCACCGTGTACCTATGAAGCAAACATATATGAATTTTACGAATAATAGTTACGAAAAATGTATGGGAGAACAAATCATGTTAATACCTTTCCAAGTTGCTAGTTAACCCTTCCCAGGGTTTTACAAAGTCTTCTTCCTTTAAAACAAAGCCAGCAACTAAGATCTCCACTGCTAATCTCTATTACACCAATGAGAAACAAAAAAGGAAAAATGTTATCCTAAAAACCGGATTAAAACTATTGTTGTAATGACCGAGTAGCAAACTGGAAATTAAAACTAACTCCTTGATTATGATTTTCTCCAATAGCTTTAAATTCAAACTCCTCAATATCTGCAGTTCTCCTTGCCATTTTAGCCCCTGTGAGCCCAGCTCCCGCAGCTATTCATGAACACATTTAGAAACAACACATAAGATAAGATAAAGCTGGTCTTTTACTTTAAGGAAGCTAAAACTGAGGTCTATTTTTTATTTACCTCCAAATGACGCTGCAACAGCAACAGAACCAGCAACAGTTCCAGCAGCCTCAGCAGCTGCTGCAAACCCACTGGCTCCAATTACCGGAACTATCGTGCCTAGTGTTGGTGCCAATGCACCAAATCCTGCAGCAATAGCTGGAGCAGCCAATCCTATTTCATATAATATGTAATCAAAACAAGTTAAGAATTACCATTTCCAAGTCCAAACTCTTAAATTTCCAAAACTTGGGAATGTGATATTAACAGTTAGAAGACGCCATACCACCAGTGATGGCCAACAAAGTACCCCCTGTTAGAGCAGCCGCTCCAACGATGCCTCCACGCTTCCATTTAGCCCACTGACTATTTGGTGACAGAGTCTCCTCGTCCTTATTTTCACTTGAATTTTGCAATGCCATGGCAGAGCATGCAGACATTGTCTCAACTGCTTCCTAGAACATACAGATATAGATTATCAGAACAAAAAAAATGCACAAAAATATGGAATCTAGAGCTTCTAACAACTTCTCAGTTCCCACTTAAGCAATTTTCCTAGTATCTCAAAGTCCCTAGCAAGATAGCTATTCTATGTTGTAGCTTAACATTTACAAAATTTGGCTTGAATTGAAAGAATGAAGCAAACAAACCATTTTAATCCATTGAAAGTCAAACCAAGTTGAGAGCAACCGCAGAGCAACATGGTGACGAGCATCATAGCCTTTTCTACTTCTTGTGCATTTCTCATTCTCCTCAAATTTATCTGCCAAGCAAGCAGAAAGTAACTCGTAAAGAACATTTATCTTCCTCTCATGGCTAAGCAAAGCTACTTCCTCTACTGGTTTCTCATCTTTAACAACTTCAGTATTGTGACCTCCATCTTTAACAACATCCTCCTTCTCATGACTCTTTGTTTTTTTAACCTCAACACCAGATTGTGCCTGGGGAATGGAATACTTCTCAAGGCATTCATTTTCGAATTCCATATGTTTCTCCATCTTAGCTTCCACAGATACAGAGGTACTTCGAATGTTTTCAACCATAGCATCAGCAGCTGTAGCTAATGCACTCTCTTTCTCAACCATTTCATTAGAACCGTCATCATCATTACTCGCATCCTCTGAGAGTAACTTGATGAACTACAATAAACCAAAAGTAGCAGCCAATGAAGAAAACCTTCTCAACACATTAATTTTTGAAGATACTAAGTGATATATTGGTCATACCGCACCGATGTGATCCTTAGCCGAAGAAGAAGAAGCTATATCCTCGAGGCCATGCCAAGCTGAGGGCTCAATCTGAAGATATCTGAAATCAAATGACAAAAACAACTCAAAATATAAACATTACACACCAACGCATACGTACATTCGCGATCATAATAAGGGATGATCACCTGAAAACAGGTCGGAGAAGGCCAGAATCCTCGTGGACCCAGAGATCCGCGTCATGAGAGATAGGATCACCACCGCTGCTACTGCTGTTGATTAGCTCTCCGGTCTGATTAGTCTCAGACTCTTCATTTCCGAGTGGCTTCGTCTGAATGATCTGCGCTTCGTTAAGCGCGATTGCTAACAATGCGCTTGCCGCGTATCTTTGCGACGGCGTCAAATTCGACGTAGCTTCCACCATTATATCAGATGTTTATCTCTATCGAACAACAACAAAAAGTTTCCAGTATAGTTCATATCATTTTCCAGAACCAAGTAGAAACCAAACGATGTCGTTTTTAAAATCAAAGAAACTCATGCCTACACTAGTCAGAAATGAAATGTAAAGAAAATATTCGAAAAAATATAAAATAAAAATGAAACGTTACACTATATCATTAAGCATCCATCGAACAATTTCTTCCATTTTTTTTTATATTATCCTAAATACAAACAATGTAAAAATACACAAGTTGGATCTGTGCAATCTTAACACATGACAACGTTACAAAACCTAAATTCAATTGGTCCAGAGACAAAAATAACACAGAAGAAACATTTGATCATATCTTCTTCATTTTTTTTGCTGATGACGACGCTTGATTCTGTCATTTATTTATGTTTTTGTGTAATTATCCTGCAAAAAAGAGACAAAGAGGGCAAAGTCCACCATTGATCAGATGAATCTGTGACATTAGATGATCTATGGTAACCTGTGCCCCTGATTATGATTTCTCTCTATTTGAACCCTAAAAATGCACGGTGTTGTTAGATCGTTTGTTGAGCTCATGGAGTCTCCTTTGCTTACATCTATTGCTGGACTGAAGCTATTGTTTATAGAGTGATTGATTAATTCTTCAGGACCACGAAATGTTGAAGTAGGAGAAGGAAGACGTTTTTGTGACTCCATAGCTTCAACTTCTGCTAAAAGATCTGAGACTGAGTCATCACATTCATCAGGTCCAGTTACTATAGGTTGCCAATCCGTGGTAGTAGATGTTAAGTTGAATTTGAAACTCGGACTAAACAGATCGAGAAAATCGATTTCTTGATTGTCTGTGAACGATACCAAACCTGAGTTAGAATCCCAAACATTTGAAGTACTGCTTGGTGTAGCTGCATTCCAGTTCTGTCCACATGACTGAATTGTCGCCGTGACTTGTTTCTCAGCTGTCTCGCTAAGACCAACACTGTTTTGGTTGCAAGGATTGTTGCCATCTGCTTCTGTTTGAGAAGTATTACATCTTCCATGTTGTGGCAAAGAGTAGTTTGAGTTTCCAGGGAATGTAGCTAGCGAAAGCGAACAGCTTATTGCGCTTTGTCCAGGCAGAGGACTTTCAACTTTTGTTTTGTTCCATAGAGAAACAGAACCCATAGTCTCCTTTTCATTAGAAAGAGAAAAATCTAAAGGGACGGTCTGCTTAATATTGTTTCCGCTTTTGTTACTCACATCCGAGTTCCTTGTGATGACACTGTTACTGCTTGAAATGACACTCTGGTCAGTGCATACTGAGTTGGGACTGAAGTCAAGTATTCTACTCTCAACTTTAGGAACAGCCACACTCTTGTTTTGATCAATCGTAGCTCTCACTTCCTGCTTGGTGATAGAATGATTCTCTAACGACACTGTTTTACGAAACTGTCCATCTAGTGCGTCGGTCAAAAGTATGGAGCTGTTTTGTTGTTCACCCAACCTCCATATTCTCAGCTCAGGCGGGAAATGCCCGCTCAAACTCCATTGTCGCAGGTTCAATAACGAAAATGGACCATGAATCTTCCCATCAGGATCTCCATATAACCATATCATATTCGTATCCAAGCCATCAATTGGCTTATTAATGGCACATATTTCAGGTCTTACAACAGCATGGTTTCTGCTATCAGAATTGGAAGGTCTAACCTGAATATGGTGTACGTTCAATTGTTGTGACGCTCCTCGATGCTGTTCAGATGTATTCAACCTATCGCAGCTTCTGTTTGCATTGACCTGGAAGGACATAGTTTCAGTGACACCTCCAGCTGAAGTATCTGTGACTTGAGACCTCTCTTGAGCTAGGAAGTGAGAATCAAGAAGCTTTAACATTTCAAAGTGATCAACTCGCTCCTTTCTGAACAATCTCATAAGCTTAGTGTCACACATTATTTCCTTCTGAGGAGAGTTTTGTAGATTATTCCTTCTTACATGCTCTAGCACGAGAGTTTGGACATCATACTTAGATAAGACTGAAACATCACCATTTTTCATATACCTCACAAAGTCTAAGAGCTCATCTGTTGCCCATGTAGCAGCACTAGTCAATGGTGGAAGTCTATCACTCAACGAACTGTTTGTACCCAAAGAAGAACCCAATCTACTCACAGAATCAGCTCCCATTTTCCTTACTTTAACACGACTTGCTTTCATCATCCCTGGCGAATTTCCGTCATCCTTTTGTTGCAACCGACTAGTTGTTTTTCTCTTAGAAGTAGTGGAAGCAGAAGATTTCCATGGATTCCTTGCTTTCGTAAGATCATCTAACGATAAAGATATCTTTTCTTTAAGAGAAACCCAGTAAATCTTAAAAAGATACTCCCAGCTACCTTGATCATCAAAATCAACCTGAACCTGAAGAAAAAGTACATTTAAACACACACATTTAAAAACACAAGTAGCAAGAAGGCAGCAGAAATGGAGTTCAGGTTATAGACATTCCGAGAAATGACGATCTAGTGTGCTGAGAGTATGGGAAAACAACAAAATGCTGAAAGATTCAGATACCTTTTCTTTGTTAGCTTCAGCTGCATTCTCAATAAGCATTATAGTCTTCATACAGATTCCACAAAATCCTTTATTTTCCTTAACAACTACATACTCTGAGCTTCTAACACATATCTTGCAAACTGAATATGGACAAGTATAACACATGTAGAAAGAATCCTTTTGACAAGTAGTACATATGTGCCAACCTGAAAAGAACAAAAACAATCATCATCATCATCATTAAAGCTCCCAAAGAACATTTCACCACAAATCTTTGAGACTTACCGCAATTCCATTTAGCTCTTGATCTGAAGAATGCTTCAGTACGCTTAACACAAGCTGGGTGATATGCTTTTGGACATCCCCTGATATTATTAAGAAAGCATTCAATAATCAGAAACTATAAAAATTTCAACTGAAGCTGTTTCTTTAAAGCTCAAAAACTTCACTGACCTACGATCGCAGAGGACAAGACTACCTCCATCAAAGCAAACAAAACAAACATCTTCATCTTCTCTTCTCTTCCTCGAAATCTGAGGTGAAGAAGCTTTAACAAGTGTTCTTGGTGGACGACCACGTTTAGCTGAACGTCCAACACACTTCTTCAAACAATCCAACTCTTCTTCTAGCTTAACCTCACCATCTACCGAACCACAATCGAATCCCCCAAATCCAGGAGCTTCAATAACCGGAGAAGAATCATCATCATCAAATTTCACATCAGTAACACATTGATCGACTCTCATGAGTTCAATTTCCGGCATCGATTCGTTAAATTCAAATCCTCGTGAAAAAAAAAAACTTTCTCCAGCTCAAATCAAGACGAAGAATCAACAAAATCGGAAGATCTAAGATCGGAAAAAGTCCTTAATTCGAAACAATCGAGGAAAATAAAGTGAAGAAGAAAAAAAAAACGAAACCCTAGGGTTAGCGAATTGGGAATTGAAGAAGGAAGGAGATGAGAAGAAGAAGACACAGTGGGCACATGGGAAATAGACTTACTCGGAAACAAAAGCAATAAAGAGATAATGAAACGATGTGACAAGGCAGTGTGTTTTGGTTTGTCTCCTTTTTTGACTTTTTATTTTATTAATTTTTTAAACGCCGCTCATATGACTGGTTCCACGTGGACAAAGTTTAGACTAGTGGGATCCACACGTGTCTTTTTCCAATAATATTTAATATTTTTTTGTTATTTATATCTATTTAGTGCATAGGCTTCGTGTCTTAAGCTTATTTTATATTCAGACAAAAAAAAGCTTATTATAATATTATATTAAAAAAAAAAAAATGGACCAAAGCGAAAATGAAATTGAACTACTTTTTTTGGTCGTTGTTTCTTGCTTTGATCTTCTTCTCTTCTCTACCTAACCATTTTAAGCTTAATCTTTATTTTTGTTCATTTCGAGATCTTTTTTTCTCTCAAAAGAAATCATTATTGTGTTAATATAACTAGTTGACAAAACTTTAATATAAAACGAAGTGGACATAAAGATTCAAATATTAAGACTTTATTAAAGTTGCAATGATTTATAATAGGGATAATGTTTTATAACCAAGGTTAACTCTAAGCTTTTATTTATTTATTTTGGTTAGTAGTAATATGAAAATTATATATTATATCAAAGACCATATAATATAAATATTGTTTAATACTAATAAATATCTAACTCCAATAGAACAAGTAGCGACACTTGCAAAACATGAGTGATAAAAAAACTCTATGAAGTGATAGAAGATAGACCTAATAATATTAATGCGTTCAGGTCTCTACTCTAGTATAAGCTTTTTATTATTTATGGTAAATAGTAAACTTTAATTTATGTCTTCGCATAAGACAAATCCATGATAAATATCAAAAGTGAAAAAATACGTGTGTGTTTATCAAAACACGATGAAGTGAAAATAAACTAAATTTATTTATAAAAACAGTAAAAATACAATCATTGTATATAATATATAATAACAAACAACATTTAAATAAATTATTGATATAAAATAAATTTTTAAAAAATAAAGATGAATTAATATTTTTTATAATAAAAACTTGTTATTGTGATAATTTATTTAGATACAATTTTTTAATTAAAACACACGAAAATCTCATAATAGTATTTATTTAAAAATGATAAAATTTTAGTTTTGGAAAAAAAAACTGTATAATTATATTTTCTCCCAAAAAATACTAAATTTCAAAAATATATTTTCACTAAAATTGTAAAAACTTATTTAAGCGGAAAAAATAAAATTTTACGTCAATACTCTAAATCTCTAAATTATATTTTCAAATAAAATTGTAAAATTTCAATTTTAGATAAAAACAAAAAAAATATATTTTCAGCAAAAACTGTAAAATTTAAATTGTGGCAGAAAAACACAAAGTTATAATTGTACTCAAAAATACAAAATCTTATTTTTTTCTAATACTATAAAATTTTAATTTTGGCAAAAAATTAAGAAATCATATTTTTCTATCAAACACACACAAAATAACAAATTACAAAAATCACATATTTTGAAGTTTTTACTTTTGCAAAAAAAATATAAAAAATAATATCTAATAAATATATAAACATTTAAATTTTAAACTAACAGATAAAATTAATTAATTAATGTTAATCTACTATTTTTATTTTAGATAAATTATTTCCATTTAAATAGTCTAATTTGAATTATTTGTTCAAATAATTTATCCAAATAAATCATCTGAATAGATAAATTTTATTACTAAATAAACATAAATTCTCATTAGATGATCAATCATTCACATAGAAAAATAAACAGGCCCAAGGTATATTCTAATTAGACTTTTCCCAAATGAACCGTTTTGGTCATAGGTAGATGTGACATGAGCTATCATACTAGGTAGAATATGTCATTGTTAAATGTATTTATCAATATAAGTAGGATCACACATGCATTTGTGACATGAAATACAAAACAGCTTTGACTTCAAATTATAGAAATCGAGGCTGAAATAAACAATTGAGTACTATATATTAAAATGACGAAAACATATTAAAATCATAGTTTTTTTTTTAATTCTGGTGGTTTGTAAATAGAAAACAGTTTGGTAGAATTAATAATAAAATCTTTATTAAAAATATAGAAATATGCTTTCCTCTATTTAGAAATATTTTTATTATTTTGCATTACAGAAAATCTGTAGAGTTTATATATCTCACTTACAATTCAAAAATATAAATTAACAAACAAATGAAACATTGATCATTTTTTCATTAATTAGAATATAATTTTGAATAATTTTATTTTATTTTTCAGAATAAATTAAGAAATCGATCACTCGTGCAACAAGAATAAAATCACAATTCAACGGTCTAGCTTTTTATAATAAAACATAAATAATGAGATCCCAATAATATAATTACTTATTTATTCGTCCGACAAGAACCCACACTATGATTATACGAATTAATTTATTTATTTAATCCTCAAAGATTATATAAAGTAGTTATATACACAACAATACTGTATTTATATAAATATTTATAAGTTTTGTTCTCCAAAAGATCCATTAGCTTGTCCAACTTTTACATGAATAATATAAATAAATAAAAAACGTAAAATAAAACAAAAATGATCATTTATATCATTTGGTTGCTTCTTTGTTTATTTAAAAAAATAAAGAAGCAACCAAGTATTGAACTATACAGATCAAAATGTAAAATCATCTCATTGTTACATTACTTAAAACTAAAATAAGATTAGAAAAATCTCCCAAGAAAAATAATCTACATTGAAGTCGTCAAAGATCCACGACATTCACTTAACCACATAATGATATGTTCTACAATATGTTGTCTCACTTTGTTTACAACATCTACTGAGCTACAATTATTTACCTTACCTAAAAACAAAATAAAGTGTTAATTAATATCATTATCTTCTTTTAACTTTTAAAGACAAAACACACATTGAGTTTATATACCTTCAATGACCATTGGAGATTGAGGACATCCTCTTAGATCAGTTCCATGTCCACAATTATGACAATCCATTATGTAAGAAGGCACTAACCACATTATCTTTGTTAGAAAATATACATAAACTTGACACAAGAACGAAGATCTAAGCTAAGTTGATGATATATAAAGTGATTAGAGACTTTACATTCTGGTGATGAGGTTTGTTTTGAAGCATGACTCCATGGATCTTGTGACCCATTTGTGAATATGATTTTAGTTGCTACAATAATTTCCCAAAATATATCACAAAATGTATGTAAAACACTCATTACAAAAATTTGTATTTTAGCAATTACAAATTTAATCATTAATTAATCGTTAAATTAATAGTTACGATTAAATAAGTTAAATAGCGACTAAATGTGTAATAGACAATAATTAATCGCTAAAATAGTTAGTCGTTAATTAGTCGCCATTTAGCGACTACTACGAGTTATTAGTCGCTTTTTAATCGTTATTTTACGATCAATTGTTATTAATCACAAATTAATCGTTTTTAGTCAATAAATTTAGCGATTAAATATATAACCGCTATTTTTAATCGCTAAAATTCTATTTTCTTGTAGTGAATAAAACAAGATTTTGAGAAAATTTAATCACACATACCAGCAATATTATCACCTCCATAGTATTGGTTTGTTTCATTAACTTTAGGGTAAATATTTTCTCCAAATAAGTTCTTGCATAAATCCAAATGATACCTAATAAAATACCCGAAATAGTAAAATAAATGACACTATTTATAAAAATATTAATTCAAGAATGTTACTCTATGTTAATTTGCTGAGATCGAACACTATCATTTGGTGGTGCCACTTGAAAATATGCTAATTCTGTACAAGCTTGAAACCACCATAACCGATATGAACTGTCTATAGTAACTAGAGTCTTTCTCATATTTTTTCGATTATATGTTTTGACATTTAAACCCCAAAGTTTCATGCAATGGTCTCTAACATATTTAGAATATGTTTCCTACATTACAGAACACAATATAAATGCTTTTAATATATTTATTTTATTAAAGTGAAAAAACATTAATGTGAGTTGATTAATTAGTTACCATTAAATCTCTACCATTCTTCTTTGCTTCAATAAGAGGGATACATAATTTATCTTGATTTCCATATTGGAACTGTAATATTTTGAATGTTACGTATCATATTGATCATGACTAAAAATAACATAGAAGTTTATAAGATTATGGGATAATTAATCCTTACCGCCATAACTGCTGCATCTGCAGTAAAATATAAGAAATCGGCATCAACATCAAGCTACATATTTCAAAAGAAATTTGTGAGATTGAAAAGTGGGATTTTACATATACTATTAACAGTTCTAAAACATAGGTTAATGAAGATAAAAATAGTACTATGTATATGGTTCCAGTGACATTTATAAGTAGGTATGGGTGTTCGGTTTTTCGTGTTAAACGCATCGGATTTGATTGATTTTTAAAATTGGTTTTGAATTAAATCGAATAAAATATTGAATACTTATGAATTCGTTCGGTTTATTTCTACAAAATATTTTTAAATTTAATCTGATTAATCTAAATAAACCGAATAAATTTTAAAAACATGGTTGAATTCAGTTTATTCAATTAGTTAATTTACACAGAATATTCTGATTAACACTAAACAAAAACATATTTCTTTTTATATTTATTCGGTTTATTCATTTAACCGGACACCAACTCTTCTCAAATCAAATCGAACCGAAAATCCAATACTAAAATATTGTTTTTGATCTACTAACAAATTAACTGGATTCGGTTTGGTTTATTTCTATTTAGAATTCGGAAAAAAAAAAAACCAAAAATCATGTTAAATGTCTTGGTCTCCCATATGAGAAATGTATAAGTGTAGTCTAGATTAACCCATAAGTCATAAAGAAAGAAAGAGACCTCGGTAGCGTTGAAGAGGGCTTTCACAGCCTTGTTGTTCACTTTAAGCCCTAATTCCAAGATTTTAGTAGTCTCTTGTAATGCAACTTTACATTCTTCACCAGCTGACTCACCTATCTACTCATAATACACAAAAATATCAAACCCTTCAACAACATTTTATAATATTTTACAAGTGTAAATGTTTTTTTTTTTAATTTCCATTAATGCTAAAAATAACAATAAAATAAACTATAGTAGTTATTATACCTGCTGATCAAATTTAGAAAATTCATAAATAGGATTAATAACTGCAGAACTAGCTAGACTTCCACACGTCAAATGAGGAAACTTAAGCCTGAACCATGCACTTAAAGCTCCAGAATATGAAACACCAAAGAAGAACCATCGATTCTCATTACTTCTATTCAACCTAACATTCAAAGTTCTCTGCATCCACAAAATCCAAATAAACATAAATGAAATAACCTCTAAAAATGGTGAGATAACCCTTAAATATATACTATTTATGTAAACATTTTACGAAAAATTTACGTAAATATTTTTATAAATAAAAGACTTGCCTGATAAAATTTACCGAAATTAGCCAAATCTAAAAGGGCTTGTTTCGATGAAAGGTATTTAAGATTCTTTGTAGATAATGAGTTAAAGGGATAGCTTTTTCCATAATACCTATGTTCTAATGAAACCACATTTGCTTCAAACTTCTTTGCTAATACCTAAATATGTATATGAAAACATTAGTCTAAGATTTTTCATAAGAATCGAGTTGTAGTTAAATTAAAATCTTACACTTATATAATCATTAGTTATGCCATTGCAAGGACCTTCACCACATATTACCATAAATATTGGCCCATCTAGAACATTGAAGTAGTCTAAAAATTCATAGTAACGTTGCTTGAATTTGCGATGATCCTGAAATAAACAAATTTATTAATAACCAAGATTAAATAAAACCTTAAATAATTACTATTTAATGAATATGATAATTATTTGAATATATTTGATATGTCACAAAAGTTTTTAACATATGAATTTGGTAAAGAGAAGTTAAAATTACATGAGGAGAGTAATGATCTAGCGTTTGATTAAACCAAAGCTCATTGGTGGTTAAGTAATAGTCATTTCTGGAACCATCATGAGACTTTGCACCAGGATGTAATAAGGCATAAGACAATGTCGAATATGAAACATTGGTTATAAAAATAGTGATTAATATAAACCCTAGGTACGATGACAAACTCATCTTCAAGCTCCGACAAAAACACTATCTTCGTTTTGTTCTATTTTATTTAACTATATATATGTGTTTTGAAAATATTCTTTGTGGATTGTTTTTTCATTCTTTTGTTGTTTAATAAAATTTTACGTTACAGAGAAAATAAAACGTTAGCCGAAAAGAGTGCAAGACCACTTTCTAAATATGGAATGAAGTCAACGGTTATATCAGTTTTAGATAAAAATTAGAAATATATGATTAATTAATTTTTGTACGTACGTAAACTTGCCACTTTAAAATAGAATGATCGATGTCATTAGTTACAATTTAAACTAGAATCATTGCATTACAAATTTTGAATTTGACAGCCATTTTTGTGTGTTTACTTTTAAATAAAAAATTTACAAACTACACTTATATCAACAGTTAAACACCAGTTTGAAGCAAAAAAAAAAAAACACAAATCAAATCAACCCCGATCAAACTATTATGTTGTGCATGAAACATTTTTGTGGGCTTTTTAGGCCCAACGTTGTCTCGGAGTTTATAAGTTATAACACATTTCAATGTTTCAAAATTTTAGTAAATTATGATTTGTCATCAAATCACCCACGGAAAAAATTACATTAAAAAGGAAGAAATTAAAAGGTTAATTATATTGTTATACAAAATTTGTGGCAAAAGAAAAAAGAAAAAGAAAGCTAATAAGTTGATTTATCTTAAAATAGTATTCTTATATTTTTACTTATTTTAGTTACATGTTTTTTTATAGAAATTCTATTTAATACCATCAATTCTAGTTTTTTACACAAAATTATATTAATTATTTAATTGGACATGGATACTATTTTTATTAAAAATTACATTTGTTAAAGTTATGATTGAATACTTAATTAGTGTTTAAATTTAGTATTTATTATTTTGTTTAAGAATTATGGTTTAGTAATTAAACTTAAAATTTAGTATATAGTGTTTGAGTTTAGTAATTATTGTTTAAGGTTTAAATTTTTGGTTTATAAATTATGATTTAATATTTACACTAGTAAAAAAAACTGCTATAGCCACGGACAGAATCATGGCTACAAGTAAAAAACTCGTGGCTATATAACCGAAAGCCACGGAAAAGCCACAACAGAGGAAACGTGGCTATTGCATCGTGGCTAGAATAAAT
>KE158800.1:69954-83408 GCA_000411055.1 Leavenworthia alabamica | reverse complement strand
TAAATTTATTTTTCGTAATACTAATATAATATTTGATGTTATATTTTTGACGAATATTTATTTAAATTTAATTTATATTAAAATTTAAAAAATTCTCTATTAGATGTAATTTTATATATTTTAAAAATATTTATTATATTAATTTTTACAGATTATTGAATAATTTTATACAACTTTTTCTAAACCCTTAAATATACGGGCCATTATCTAATTAATAAATATAAAAAAGAAATGTCGAAATTGAAAATTATTATTGCCAAAAGAAAAAAAAAACAATTAAAAGGTAGAGGAGAGTGACTTAAATGAATGGAGACATGGAGATGGCCACGCGCAATGGAGCGGCCCACACTCTCTCCTCACCTTTATATTAACCAAACCGGATCGTTCTTCTCCTTATTCATATTCTCTTCTTTCTCCTATCTATTGTTATTTAGTTCTTCTCACCATTGATCTTTCCTTTGTTTTCATCACTCCTTCGATCATATAAGTTCCTGTTTATTTCACAAAGATTTATAAGGTAACCCTAATTCATATATCACAAAATAAATTTCAAGAACATATATAGTCATATCTATCCTCTACTCAAGAGTCTTTCTGTTGATGATGTGTGTTCTTTGGACTTTGTGTGTGTGTCTCATTTATAACATATATATCGCATCTATAAGTTATATTATCATCATATGTTGTTGTCTTGGATTTTTCTTTTTTCTTGTCTAGTTATATATAAGATATGTTTTAGCCAGTAGATAAATCCTTTATTTCGTCATTGAAAGGTGTTAACAATCAGTATTTGATTTTGGTTCTCTTATGTTTGAATAAACCGGCTTTATGAATCTATAGGTTTGGTTCATTTCCCAGTAATTTGCCTTTAAATATTATTATATTAGTATAATCCTAGGGTTAGTATGGCTTAGTATTTTAATGACTTCATAGAATAATTTAAATAATATTCTACAATAAAAGACTTGATAAAAACGGCGTTCTTGATGCATGATCATTGCCTCCATTCAATAACACTGTACAACAGGACACCATCATTATCAATACTTATCCTTATATATATATACACTTAAATATACATGTTTATGTATGTAAGTTCTTGTTCAGACACAACATGAGTCATGAGAGATATTAAATAATAATCAAGTGAAAACACACCACGAAATGGGCTTTATGATTGTATCTCATGCATTTGTCAACACAATCTATCGAGTACTCTATACCTATTTTTTTTCTTTTCAAAGTGATCTATAAATGATAATGGTGTGTCTTCATTGTGGTGTATATTTTGGTTAGTGTAGAAATAAGGAAGGCAATGGAAACTTGTAGCGTTCCTCCGGGCTTTAGATTCCATCCTACCGACGAAGAGCTTGTCGGATACTATCTAAGGAAGAAAATTGCATCACAAAAGATCGATCTCGATGTCATTAGAGACATTGATCTCTATAGACTCGAACCATGGGATCTACAAGGTTATATACTTACAAACTTAATTACGTGTCATATTATATATCATATATTATTGTAAAACTTTATACGTAACATGTAACAGAGAGATGTCGGATCGGGTACGAGGAACAAAATGAATGGTATTTTTTTAGTCATAAGGACAAGAAATATCCAACAGGGACAAGAACTAACCGAGCGACCATGGTTGGGTTTTGGAAAGCAACGGGAAGAGACAAAGCTGTTTATGATAAAACAAAACTAATTGGGATGAGGAAAACACTTGTGTTCTACAAAGGACGTGCTCCTAATGGCCAGAAATCTGATTGGATCATGCATGAGTATCGGCTCGAGTCAGATGAGAATGCACCACCTCAGGTATTTAATTATGATTTAACATAAAATATTTTTATTCTAATGGATCGGCCACATTAATTACAACTCATTTTTTAACCTTGACAAACTAGTTAATGGATCGGATTATTCAGTGAGTAATCGAATTATTCATAAATTTTGAAATTTACGGAATAAACCAAAAATTATCGAATTTATCTATTCAGACTACTTTTAATTGGATCGGATTGACCCAAAAAAAATTTCAGACTGATTTGATCAAAAAAATTTTATTCGATTTATTTTATCAAAATTATAAAAATTTAATTTATAAATTTAATTTAAATTCGAATAAAATAATTATTTTAAACCGATCTAATTCGAATTATAATAAAATTAAACTAGTCAGTTTATTCATCCATATCCGAAAATCCGGTTTACTTTGATTTTTGTTGATTCTATCCGATATGAACAATTGGATCCCTTTGCCCATTCCATCATTTTTTTCTTATTTTTATACAAACTTCCATGGGACTGGTACTCATGTTTCTAATATGATGTGAACAAGACAATTTTGTTTTAATTAGGGCTTCTTGTCTCTTGAGGGTTTTTATGTGTTTTTTTCCAATAGAATGAATTCAATAAAAGTTAAAAGAAAAGTACTGTAATAGATTGCATGAGCATGTACCTATACATGTTACTAGCTTTCTTCCTTGTGGTCTCACCCTTTTTAAGCATGTCTTTTATGAGTGTCTCACTAAAATTAAATTCCTTTTTTATTTGTTTGCATTACCCTTATGGATAATAGAATCTTTACAAATTGTTTCAAACATCAAGAAAAGCCAAATACATGTACATGTCATGTCTTCTTAGTTATGATCATGTTTGTGTATTGTAGGAAGAAGGGTGGGTTGTTTGTAGAGCATTCAAGAAAAGATCAACAGGACAATCCAAGAACATGGAATCTTGGAGCTTCTACGATGAAGTAGCCTTGAGTGGAGTTAACTCGATTATGGACCCTATTGATTACATATCTAAGCAACAACATAACATCTTTGGTAAAGGTTTGATGTGTAAACAAGAACTAGAAGGTCTAAACTATATGCAATCAAACCAATTCATTCAGCTCCCACCACTTCAAAGTCCTTCTCTCCCCCTCATGAAAAGACCATCAAGCTCAATGTCGATAGCATCAATGGACAATAGTTATAACTTCAAACCCTCATTAGATAATGAAGAAAGCTTCAAGTCAACCTTAAGCCTAGACAACAAAAGAAAGAAGAAAAAGCAAGTAATGATGACGGGTGATTGGAGAGAATTAGACAAGTTTGTTGCTTCACAACTTATGAGCCAAGAAGATCATGGAACTTCAGGTCTTAATTTAGATAATGAAGGTAAAAGCAAGAATGATGTGGAGATGGATTCGTTGATGTTATTGAGCGAGAGAGAGGAAGAGAACAGGTTTATAAGTGAGTTCTTGAGTACAAACTCGGATTATGATTTAAAGATTTGTGTATTTGATAATTGAATGAAAACTATATAATATATAAATGACGTGTGAGATTTCTTGGTACGTAGTTGGCTTAACCTAAATATGCAAATATCGACAGTACGTAAGTCAGTTTATTACAGGAATGAGTTAGGGTTTTGAATGTCTGAACATATATATATATACGTTACGTACTCTTTATATTTGAGTCTGAGAGTGTTTTAGGAACCATTAGTGTTAGATTTATAGTTAAAGAGATGATTAAAGTGGTAATTAAATAAGTATTTAGTAATTAAGATAAGAAATAAAATAATAATAAAAATAATAAGAATGAGAAAGTGGGGTCAGGAGATGTCGAGCGTGCGGTGTGCAAAACGGGTGTCCGTTCTGCATGCTTTGTCGTCCACAACAGTTAACGAGCCTTTGGGATGAAGAAAGAGTTTTCCTTTATTTTACAAAAAAAATAAAACTGAAATTACACAAATTTGAGATACAAGAATGTTTTTATTTTAAAATTAATTTTAGTTCACACTTCTTCTGCCATTTAAAAAAAAAGATATAAAAACTCGTGTCATGTTTGCGTGGAACTAATATTAAGTCCATCTTTTGAGCCCATAATATTCTAATTTGGGCCAAATATGATTTCTAACTTGGGCCATTTCAAGAGTCTTGCTCCTCATCAGACGTGAGTAGGCTTTTTTTTTCTTTCCAATCAACATTACGTTCGGTTAGTTCAGGTTATTCGGTTTGGTTATGAAGTTAAGAATCACATCCAAATTTGAACCGAATAACTCTATTAAACCGATTAAATAAAAAAAGATATGCCTAACACTGATTAAACCGAGGAATCGACTAACCAATTAAACCAACGTACCTACTAATCCGATTAAACCGAATTATGTTATCAATATTCACACAATATAACTGTTGCAGTAGTAAGCAACTAAGCATGACACAAAAACCTTACATATGATATGATAGCAAATTTCGCAATAGAAAAGGTATTTATGAAATAATGAGATACAATATCTGGATTTATTATTATGTTTGGATTGTATCAAATTCGTAGAACAGATTCAGAATCAAAACACACAATAACAATAACCTTAGATTAAGCTCCCTCTTCTATGTTCTTCTTCTTTAGTGTATAAGAGAAAAAGAACAAGAAGCTGAAACTTTTGATACACTTTATTAGATGAGATGAGATCAGATCAAGCAGTTCTCTTTATGATGTGAGTTCCACTATCAGTATCGACAATGTCACTTATTTCTCCAACCTTAAGAGCATAAGTTGCTTCCTCAAATGGTTTCTGCATTTGACCTCTACCAAATGGACCTAAACCACAATCGACATAATAACAGCCAATCAAAGATTCATCTGAGTACCAGAAAAATTAGATTATAAACATCGGTGATGATTTACGCAGAAAGATAGTCGAAGATCTAAGCGAAACAGTAGTAAAGATTCATGAACACCAATTACAGATTTATTAAGCAACAAACTTAGATTATGAACACGATAGAGTAAACAAGGAAGATGTTTAACAAAGAAATCAAATTACAATGAAGGATTCAACAAAATTAACTTCTTCTATAACCAAATCTCTCAATTAGAATTCAAAATTAGTTTCAATCTGCAAACATCATCACTTGAAACTATCAGATCTAAGTCTAATTGCAGATTATCCTAAACCTAAACTTGTTAATCTTCAGCTAACTCATGAACTATAGCGAGATTTAAGGGATAAGAACAAACCGAGATCACCGCCACGTTTAGCAGAGCTACAATCAGAAACACGAGTAGCTACTTCTTCAAAATTAGCTTTGCCAGAGACGATATCTTCACGGATCGATTTAAGCTGTTCAAAAGCAGCTTCTCTAGTAGTAGTCATAATGATCTTACCTTCTGGATCTTTCCATGATGCCTTTCTACGAGAGCCTTGATGCTTAATTAGAATGTGTGATGCTTTAACTTGGTCCCTGGATGACATCTTGCTCTTCTTTCGGTGTTGCTTGTTGATTTGATGGTCGTCTTTCTTCTTCTTCTCCGATGTTCGATCTGTAGATGAGATCGAATCTTTCTTACGCTTCCGATCTGAATCTATCTTCGGAGATTTGGGGTAAGTTTGTGCGGCTCTCTCTCTCTCTCTTTTTCGATTCACTATTTTTTTCTTTACCCTAATTATTGTAGTTTGCAACTGTGAGAGGCCTTTTTATATCACAAAAATTTTGCAACGGGTCAGGCAAACTACGCATATCCGGTCCGTACGAATATCCGGATCTAAAAATGGATATATGAGTTAAACGGATTTAAATTAAGGAACCAAATCCATATAATGAAAATTTTTGGGCTATATATATCTGGACCCGAATAATAAAGTCTTTTAAGTGAAATATTAGAATTCGACTTACATGTAAAATTAATCTTGTTTTGGATATTTAATTTTAGTTTTATCCGAATCCGTCTTATTTATAAAATGGATCTAGATATTTGGATACGTAGTAGAACTAAGATAAACCTATTAATAAATAATTTCGGTATTAAATTTTCAGATTTGATTTGATTCAATTTTTTCGGATTCGGATAATATATGAGTCTAGTATTCATTTGGTTTTATAACTATTTTGTTATGATTTAGTTTAAATTTGAATCGAATTCAAATATCTAAATATCAAATTCTTTTGGTTAAATTTAAATAAAACTAAAAAATTTGGTTAAATTTAAATAAAATTTGAAATACCAATACAAAACACCATTGAACAATCAACACTCAAAGGGTAAGAAGACATAAACAATGTTATGATAAGGTATAATATAATCAATTCCAGTAAAAATAAACCAAAACTTACATCTAAGATTTTAACACTCTTCAGCCAAGTACACAAACATCTATCAACGCTTATATACAATATCATATGTCTCTCAAAACAGGCCAACCTTTTCTAATGATCTCATTAACTCTAGACTCGATCTGTTTCTGTATCCTAGGTGGACACAACTCAGCTGCATAACCATTTAGTTTCGTAGCTAAAACCGATCTCTCAAGCTCTTCTTCTACCATGTTTCCTATTATATGAATAAGAAACCGATGCTGTTTCAACTCAAACTTCTGCAAATTCAAAAATCATAAAACAAATCATTCATTCATTCTCTATCATTACACTAACAGCTAACGATAAAGTTGAACCTGATGATCAGGCTCTGCCCGATAAAACATTATTAGCTGTTGAATTTGTGTAGTTACAATACTGTTTCTTGATTTAAGTTGTTCTCTTTCTTTGCTAGTAGAAGCTAATCTCATCTCTTGAGTAGAATTAGTGAAAATACATGATCTGTTACCAAAAGATTTATTATATAAGATCATCAACAGATATTATAATTTCATCTTTACCTGTATTGATTACCAACATCAGGACCTTGTCCAAATACTTGTCTAGAATCATGATTTGACCAGAATACATCTAAGAGTTGATGATAACTAATGATCTTTGGATCATACTCAACCTGAAGACAGATCCAAAACAAGTATGATCAACTACAGAATTTGGATATGTATATCAATAAGCATTATCTAATCGTCTACATAAATTTATAGATCTGAATCAAAATCGAACCATATAGTCACTTTGGATTTGGATCATAGATTCATACGTGATCAAATCTCAGTAAAACAAGCGAATCAGCTATACAGTATTTAGGTTCAAACATCCTTCAATCATCAATACAAATTTGTTCAATAAACCTACCTGTACAGATTCAGCGTGATCACCTAAGTTTCTATACTCCGGATTCGTTTTCGTGCCACCGGCGTAACCGACGGTAGTTCGTATGACGCCATTGATACAACCGAACGCCGCCTCTGATCTCCAGAAGCTTCCAAGAGCGAAAACAGCCGATTTTAAGTAACGATCGGGAGAATCAACGATAGTATCTGAGATCTGATTTGAAATCCTGATAGATATAGCTTTGTCGAGAAGTGAGATGCAGAAGAAGATGAAAATAAAAAAATGAATCCTCTCTGGTAAAGCCATCAGAGATTTCGTCTAGATCCTCTACTCTCTATTAAAATCATTAGAAGCTAAACTAAAATAAAATTATAAAAAAAGAGGTAATTAATATTACCTCATCCCGATCATGGACCTCCGTTTCAAAGAAATCCACGGGACCTGACGTTTTCAGATCACTGATACCCTCACAAAGATCTTCTTCGGAAGATTATCTAAAGACCTTAATTAGAGGGGTAAATCGGGGTACCAAGTTACTCGAACCCCGGTTGTATATGTTAAACAACAACCATTTCACAGGGAGACACTTGGTGACATAATCTCACCTTTTTTAGTAATTAAACTTATGCATCCGGTTTAGTGAATCGCAATAACCAGTTTAATTTGGTTATATTAACCAAAATTAAGTATTTTGGTATGGATAATGACATAATGTTTTACTTCTATTAAATAGAGTTTATACATTTAAAGGATTTTTAGTGAATTTAAAAATTCAAGTTTAATAATGTATTATTAAATCATAAATTTTAAATTTTTATTAAATTCAGGATTATTTTCTAATTTATAAATATTAATTAAAATGATATCAAAATCATATGTTATTAGTTTAATCAATTCTAAATACTAGTTAAAATATTATGTTATCTTTTAATGATCAACATAAGATTATGTTATCGATAATTTCCAAATCCACATAAGATTTTAAAATCTATGACGATTTAGAATTTCACATTTGAGTTCATAAATATAAAATTTAATAAAAGCCCCTAAATCTCGACAAAAACTCAATTAAACCTAAAATAATCAAAACTTTTGTAATGAAATATTCAATGCATAAATATTTTAGAGAAAATATTATAATAAAAATCTCTAAGATTTAAGAACAAAGATTCAAAACCAAACACAAGAAACAAAACTGGAAACATAGAAAAGCAAAACCAAGTTTTATGTTTAAAAACTCTAATCAGCCTTAGCAGCTGAAGCAGCAGCTTGACCTCTAAGACGACCAGTTCTTCTAGCAGCAATAAGACCAACCTTTTGACCAGGTGGTGCATCACGTCTAACAGTACTAGCATGACCAATGTGTTGATGGTTACCTCCTCCATGAGGATGCTCAACTGGGTTCATAGCCACACCACGAACCTTAGGCCATGAGTTCCTCTTCACACGATACTTATGGTATGCGTTACCTGCCTTAAGCATTGGCTTCTCTGTTCTTCCTCCACCAGCTACTTGACCAATCATAGCCCTGCATCCACTTGGTACAATCTTCTTCGAACCAGATGGTAACTTAATCCTGTCGTTAATTAAACATATAAACCAAAATTGAACCGGTTTAGAATCACGAAATTCAATTTAAACCAAGATTAACCCTTAACCGAATTATATAAGCATAAAGCGATCATGAATCATGATCTCGAATAGAGTTTTCACAGATCTGGAAATGATATAAGCATAAGCGAATCAAAATCTATAGTAATCAATCAACAGATCTGAAAACAAACCTAGTGGTATCATTGTCAGGATTGTGAGCGATAACGATAGCGTAATCACCGGAAGCTCTAGCGAGAACACCACGATCACCGACGTGATGCTCAACGTTGCATACAACAGCTCCTTCAGGAATAGATCTAAGCGGAAGAACATTTCCGACGACGAGAGTAGCTTTTTTACCGCAGTAAATGAATTGTCCAGTGTACATACCTTCGGAAGCGACGAAGAGCTCCTTCTGTTTCTTGAAACGGAAAGGATGACGGAAAGTGACGCGAGCTAACGGAGCACCACGTCCAGGATCGTGGATGATCTCTGTAACGACTCCTTTGAGGTATCCATTTCTCTCACCGAAATCGAGGCTACGGAACTTAGCTGGACCTTTGCGGTGGTGAGTGTGGGATTTGAAAACGGAACCAGCACCCTTACGTTGAGCTCTGATGACACGACCCATGGATGCTGTCAACGGCGAAGATAACAATTAGGGTTTGAGATCCAAATAGCGAGAAAATTCGTCATTTTATTGTGCACAACTGAAGTCATTTAACCCTAATGGGCTTGAACGGATCTTCTTTATTCCAAAACTAACTAAAAATTCCAGGCCCAGAAAAAGCCCAAATGAGAAAAAAAATCATGAATCTTCAAACCCATTGAAATTGAAGTGTAAATCGCTGTTATAAACCCAGAAAATTCATCTCTGTTGTTGTTATATGATCATTAACATTCATAGCTAGAAGAACACTCTCCTTTAGGTCTCCCATCTACTATAGTCAAATGTCCTTTTAGCTTGGCTATATCAGCTTGTACCTATGAAATAAGTCAAGCCACATGACTTTATGAAACAGTAAACATAAACAATGAAAGGATAAGTTGAGCTGTAGAAACCTTTTGACGAGCTGCAGTAAGTTTAAAAAGCTCAACTGCTTCAGAAAACTTCAAAAACCATTGAGTTAGTGGAAGATCCTTAGTGTCTCCTTTCTTCATCTGATAATAAGTTTCTGAAACTCAAACAACATCACAATACGACCTTTCGTATAACTATTGCTTAAGTAGACATCAGAACAAGAACGTACCTGGAAGAGGCAGGTTGAAACCATCAGGGAGATTAGAGATATGTACAGCCGAGTGATTACAAACACGAGCAAGAAAACTCTCAAAAGGGTCAGGGAAGACAATTTCATTGTAAGACTCAGTTACAACAGGTATGTTGATAGACTTAGGAATAGGACCATATTCATTCTCTGGATGGTTCAGCCTTAAGAAATGAGACCTGGAAAAAAATAAGTTCAATACATCCTAAGCAAGGTATAGTAAAACCAAACTCAAAATTCAAAAATCTTAGAGGAAACTCACAACTCTAACTTCTTATCACAGACATCAGTATGGAGAACAATGGCGATATCGATTTTGAATTCTCCCCAACCACACTCAGACATTACAAAAGGAGGAGAATCAATTACTCTAGTAGGGTTCTTAAAACTTGGATGTAATTGGAAGATGACCTTCTTGATAATCACACTAAGATCTTCATTCGTAGATCCACGTACATAAACAGTCCATTTATGAGTTCGATATCTAAGTTGATCATAAAATCAAACAATGTTTCAAAGATTTGCAGCAAAATAACACTAAGTTATGAAAATTGATAGACTCACTCTGTAGCTTTCTTTCCAAGATAAAAAGCAATTGATCCACACACAATAGGAACATAAACTTCAACATCTTTGATCCTTCTTCTTCTCTCATTCTACAATTTACATAACCATTTAACATATGAAATTTCAAAACTACTAACATAACATTTCAAATTTATGAAACGATCTAAAGTCCGATTACATAGTTTCATGTATAATCGAAGACCTTTACAACTACTTACAACTCCCAACGTTAACAATACTAAAGAAGACCAAAACCTAAAAAAAAACGTTCATCGGAGAAAGAATCAACAGTTGCAACTTGCATTTTAAGGTTTTACTGATAAACAGAACAAATTACCTTATCTTCGTGATCATTTGTTTTACCCATTCGCAACATACGTAGCTTCTGCGTAGACTCATCAGCAGCTTCTGACAAAATCTCCATGGAAACGAAGAAATTGCTAAACAAAATTCCCAGTACGAAACTTTATTCTATTGTATTTGTTTACACGTGGATAAAGACGTTGCCATGTCATTTACGATTTTGCCACGATGGCAATCTGATTTGAAACTTATTGCTGTCTTATACACAGGCCTTAGAACTACCTGTCGTTTTTGTGTATAATTCGGATTCAGAAGTTTAAAATCTAAAAAGGATCCGAGTGTTATTCAGATTGGACTTCTCAGATTTTAACCAAAAAATTTCCGAATTTTTTGGCCGGATTTGAATGTTTAGAATCCGAATATGATTCAAATGTTATTCGAATCGGGTTAGGATAAGATTTTCGAATATATGTCCATGCCTACATGAAGATGATATACATGAAGCCATAATAGTAATCTACAGATATAAAAAAGGTTCAAAGATGTAACACTTGAAACAAAGAACAATGAAAGAAGAAGACTGAATCATCTATCTTCTGCAAAAGCATTTGTCTCACTCAACAAATAAGATTTGTAAATTTTAGATATTTGATGAAGCACTCAAAGCCATAACTTTGCATTGTTCATTTAAAGCTAAAAGCTGAGCCTCTTTCTTATCCAGAAGTGTCGTCAACTTCACATTCTCATCCATCAGTTTCTGAACTTCAACTTCCTTCTGTGCCTTCTCTCCTTCTAACTGTGTTGTCTTACTAACCAACCTAAACCAAAATCGAAAACACATAAAGATTAATGGTGAAGTTAAATGATATGTATAAAGAAGATAATGAGACTGAGACTAAACCTTTCAAAGAGCTCTTCAATGGTTTTAAACTGTCTCTCAGATGAAAGAAGTGTTTCTCTAACATTTGTAAAGGTACTAACATAGCTTTTTAATGACTCGAATTCGCTTTTCACACGACATAACTCTTCTTCGTTTTCAACAGCTTTTTCTCTTTGTCTCATTGTTTCTTCAACTAGTTCTTCAATCTTTTCTCGCATTTCGTTTAGAACACTATTAGTTCCATAAGCAAATCGTTCCATTTCTTCTAACTTCAATGATAAATTCTCAATTTGGATTGTCTTGTTATTATTTTCTTCTGCACTTAAAACTATCTTCTCCTTTTGAACAACTGTCTCAGATTCTGCTACTGTAACTCTCTTCACAAGAGATTCCAATACATGAGTAACCATCTCTATGGATTGAAACATTTCATTAGTATAATCTCCATCTTCCTCTATACCTAATGAACCATTGTAGCTTCTAATGATCGATGAACCGCAATCTTTAAGTTCCATCTGTTCCAAACCGAATGAAACATTCTCTATATCAGGAATGGTCAAGATTCTAGCATTTGAACTCAAATAACGCAACATTGTTGCTGTAGTTTTGACTTTACTCGAAAGAACCTCTAGTTCCTTTCTAGCTTCTTCTTCTGAACCAAATTCAAGGTAAGCTTTAACATCTACAAGTTCAGATTCTAAACTATCTACTTGTAATCGACGAGATTCCAATTCATTGTTCAATATCTCAGTAGCTTCCTTAGTTAAGAGCTCTTGTACAGATGCATTAGTATCCTCTACCTCTTTCCCAGCCATCTCCATAACTATATAGCAACAATCTTCAACCTGTAATAAGTTTAAAACCTAAGTTAAAGGCCAGATCTAGCAAAGGATTGTATTAAAACCTAGGGATCGAGAAACTGACTTTGAATTGGCTGGTCAAAAATTAAACAGGTTTGGAATTATCATCTTCAAATCATCTGAGCTATTTTGATACCGGAGATAAAGCAGGTAAACATAGTATTAAGCATGATTTGATTGAATGAATCCTAGAGAAATCGAAATCCAAATCGATCGGGAAAAAAATCTGAAAATTGTTATAGAAAAAGGATCCTTACAAATCGAGATCATAAGCTTCGGCTGATTCCAGATTTACAGGAATGAATTAGAGGGTAGAATTTTATCGACCGTCGATGTTTTCCGAAGAGATCGGGTTAGATGGAAGGTAGAGACGAAGAAGAAGACAAATTACAGGAGGATATGTGAATGGACCAGCTGCTTTGCCCTTTGTTGCTCTCAATCTCATCTACTTTATTCTCTTTTGATATTTTGCTTTTTTGGTATTATATATTCAATATGTAATAATATCATAGATCTCCTTTTTTGAATTTTTTTAGTATTTTTTAAATTTATCATATATAGGTTTTACAAAAATTTAACAAATATTAAATTAATTTTGATGTTATTTGTGAAAATTAAAATTAATTTGGTGGTATTTTTGAGAATTGACCTATAACAAATTTAGAAAAATAAAATGATATATTTTAATAGTTTATTTATTTAATTTTTTTTACAATATTTTGTTTAATTTTTTTACAAATTCGAGGATAAAAGTATCATTTTATCTTTTATAAAAATCACAACATTAATCTACTGTATAGCGATTAAACAACCACATTAATATTAGATGGCTATGAAGGCATTAATTTTAAAAAAAAAATTTAGATATTTCAAAGTTTTTATTTTGGTGATTTTTTCAACGATAAAAAAGAGAGAAAGAAACAGTCTCAGTGACCAGGCAATGACGTTGACGAAACCGGACCTCCCAACCCCATCTTCTTACCCAAAAC